>CM076578.1:1465135820-1465311258 GCA_034641835.2 Pinus albicaulis | reverse complement strand
TGAATAAACTTTTAAAATATTTTAATTAATTAATTAATTTTTCTTCAAATAATTAATTATTATATTTCTTAATTTTATATATTTTTATTGTTATAATAATCTCCTTAATTAATTATTATAGGTTGCTTTTGTTGCTTTTCGAGAAATTGTGAGAGATCGGATGCACCACTCATAGGGAAAAGTAAAGTTTTTGAATGTAGAGAGAACCATATTATCCTCACACACACACCATCGTTGGTGAGAGATACGCGAAACGACTCCTCAGGTCCTTAACTCGCCTTACAATCTCCTTTTCGTGATCTTAGAAAACTGTCCTCAAACAGGCGGCCCATAAGGCTTCAAATTAATTCAAGCAAAATGTTACACACCATTTTATGCCACAGAGCAGAGCTAAAGAGCTTCTGAACTCTACACAGACTACTACAATACTGACTCGCTCACACTCACACTCACACTCACACTGCGATGCCTAACAACAAACCAAACACAACTATATATACAATAAAACGAGACTATTGAGGGTCCTTGTCAGGCATTCCTGGCCCAGACGGTGTCTACTCAATATTCTCGAGTACAATTATTAGACGCACTAAACATAAAGATTCCTTACCATGATCCTTTTGGACTATGATCATGATCTTCTTGTTCACCTGGTTCAAAATCACTGGGGTACTTGGTTGGTGATGACGAGGAATTTGTACTCCTTGTCCGATAAAGCCATTCTAGGTACTTAGATTCCCACTCACTCTCATCCTGTGCTTGAGCATCTTGATAGATGTCGACAAAAAGAGTACCTTGGTCTGTGGATTCCTTTGCTTTTCCTTTTTCTGTAGATGCCTTTACCGTAGCAACTCCTTTTCCTTTAGCTGCTTTTGAAGATTCTCCTTTAGATGAATGACCTGTATGCAACTTGACAAGATATTTAGTGACAAAAATATTCTGTTGCGGAAACAGATATTTGTCAGCTGATTTTGTCCATTTATTGACATAAGCCATTGGATCAACTTCAATCTCAAGAAAGGAATCTTTTCTACTTTTCCGAAAGCTAGGATCGGATTGGACTGCCAACTCAACACCATCAAGTAATTCTAACTTGAAAATTTGGAACATATTTACAGAGTGTTCAATACAACATTGGATCCAGAATTTACAAAGATGATTTAACCCATGAATTTCTTGCCAACCCAAATCAAAGCTAACTGCAGAGCAAACGTGGTTGGATAGTAATAAACTGATGAGGCATACTATATCACTTGTCCAGTTACCATGTTTAACATTAATAGTAATCAGTGCTCGTTGGTTGATAATTAATTTGATGGCTTTAATATTATTCTGGAAATGTTCTAAAGCCTTTATCAAACTAAGTTTTTCCTGAAGCTTTAACTGATTAAATTCTTTCAACCATGAAGAAATTTTCTTGACTTCTTCCATATTATTTGCTAGCACTGACTCATCAAATTTCTCTGGACCATAAATTTGTGAAAATGGATTGGGCACTATTGGATTTCTTATTTCTATGCTTTGATAATCCCATGGAGTTGAAAAAGTTCTTAAATACTGTAGGGATATTTCAATGCATTGAGTTGTTCTGAACTGGGGCCTTTTTCGGCAGAGACCATTGTAAATCTCCCAATCAGCAAAAGGTTCCTATATCTCATACTGAGGGAAAGTATATGTACTTGCAAAATATTCATTATTACTCTGGAGATAGGCTGCTTCCATTTCTTCAAATAAATCTGGGATTTGAAGAGATATGAGAAATTTTTCTACTTTGTCATGCATATTGATCTCATCAATATCGAGCATTTTTGCAGTGGTATAGATAGCAAAAGAAAAATCAACTACACCAATCAACTGATAATAATTCAATCTTTTGAGAGTTTCTATCATCTCATCTGTAAATAATCGAGACCAATAATCATCCAGAGTTTTAAAATATATTTTGACCTTCATATTAGGTAAAGGATAAACCTTAACCAATTCTTCGTCTAAACCCAAAATCACTCCAACATTCTTTGACTTCCAGGCTTGGCAGCGTTGAATCCATTGATTTCTCCTCATTCGAAAACCAGCGATCTTCTTGATTTGCTGAGCAACATCTTCAAGAACTAATTCGAGTATATGAAAACATTTAACATAAGTTTGAAAATTATCATCTGATGGTGTTTTGCCTGGAAGCTCAAAAAGATCTGTCCTTCTGTTAGGTCCTGAGAAAGTATGCATCTTATTCATGTCTCTTATGAGAGAATCTACCAGATAATTTGAAATTCCTGGAATCCATTCAACATCAAATTCGTACATTTGGAACCATATCTGCCAGGCCAACAATCTACCTCTAGCTAACTGTCTAGAGATTTTAGCCGATAGAAAATGTGTAAAATTCATATAATCTGTTCTGATTAAAAACCTTGCAGGAGCTAGATAAACTTCAAATTTTTGGATTCCATTGAATATTGCAAGTGTTTCCTTTTCGTCTGCAAAATATCCTTTCTGATGTGGAAAAAACTCACCTGATGCATATGCACACAATTCTTCTTCACCTGATTCTTGCTTCTCAAATAATACTGCTGCCCAAAAAGAATCAGAAGCATCAGTCTGTAAAATTAGAAATCCATTGCCAGGAGGCTTAAGTTGTGGTAAATGTTTACATTCTTCCTTCAGCAATTTCACCGCATCTGTAGCCTCAGGGGACCATCCTGAATGCAAATGCTGCCTTATTGGGGCTGTTTTCTCTGATAACCGTGGAATTTATTTATGAATATAATTCAACACACCAAGAAATCGTTGAATCATTTTTGTGTCAGAGAGTTTATCTGGAAACTCAAACAATTTTGTCAAGACATGGGGCTGCATTTGTATCTTTCCTTCAATCACATGAATACCTAAAAAGTCAATACTATTCTGAAACAAAACCATCTTCTTTTCTGAGAGTACAATACCATGTTGTCTAACTTCATCTAAAAAGATATTTAGATGCTGGAGATGGCTTTCTATATCTTGACTATGAACTAATATGTCATCAATATATACAGAAATGAAATCATGCTTTCCAAAAATAAAATCCATACGTCTTTGAAAAAATGCAGGTGCATTTTTCAAACCGAAAGGGACCACTTTCCATTGAAAAAATCCAGCAGGGCATGTAAAAGCAGTCTTATGTCTATCTTCAGCTCTTATCTGAATCTGATATTAACCAGACTTCATATCAAATTTGCTAAATATTTTACTGTTTTGAATCTTCTGCATTATTATCTGTTGTCTAGGTAATGGATAATTAAAGATTTTAGTGATAGCATTGAGGGGCTTGTAATTAATTACCATTCTAGCTTTTCCTCGAATTATCTCAGAATGATTCCTTACTAGAAAAGCTGAGCAAGAGTAATGAGACTCACTTGGTTCAATTAACTGAAGTTGCAGAAGTTCATCTATCTGCTTTCTGATTTCTTTTTCATCTGATGGGGTGCAAGGAATTAACTTACCTTTGACACCATTATCATGGAGAGTGATTATTTCCTGCCGTGGACTCTCGACTGACCAGAACACTTGGGGATTCTCAGAGAAATTCTTCAACAATTCATCATATATTTGTAGCTGTTCTTGGGACCAATCAGGATTTACATGTGCCTTCTTCTTGGTTTTCTTTTGAGCTATGTCTTCATATAATTGGAGAACCTCTATCAAATTATTAGAATCTTTTGTAGGTCTTCTAGTTCCAGCTTTCTTTTGGCTGTTTTGTTTTTGTGCCTCTGAATTAGCCAAGGTAAGTCGTGGAACAGAAATGGCACTTTTCTTTATATTTAGAATCAGTTTATCCTCACTGATTGTCACTGGAAGGACTGATGAAAGAAAAGGAATCCCTAATGATAAACTGGTTGAAGTATCATAATACTAAACAACAGAAATTTTGAAAATCTTCCCTTCAAATTTTAAGGAAATATTATCAACATAATGAGTCAGAGAGACAAAACCTCCAATGGTTTCTGAAACCAGAATATGATTAAGAGGTTTCCAAAGGCCCTTAAAAAGAGAAGGTCGAGCCAAATTGTTAGAGCCACCAGTATCTATAAAGGAATGCACAGCAATCCAGTCTTGACGAACTTGAACTTCAACAGGGATATACAGAAGATTGTTTGTTTTAACAATCTTTTTCAAAAAATACGATTCTTCAGGAGTAGAAATAGGAAATGCAGATGATGGTGAAATATTTTTGGGATATGGACAAAAAGAATTAAGTGTAGGAAAAGCAGAAGACTCTGGGAGACTGTGAGGCGGAATAGAGACAGAGTGAGTATCTACAACTGATGAGGGTGCAATAGAAATATCATCATCAAAATCAGAAGTTTCAAAAGTAGAATCATCTGCATATTCATCACTATAATGCAATTCATCTTCTTCAACACAGTCTGAATCATAGTAGCGATTCATTTTTTGAGACAGAACAGTACTGTCATCAACATCTGACAAAGAGGCATCTGTTAAAATATATACTTCAGAAACATCATCTTGTGAATCAACCATGGACCAATTATCAACAAATTCTTCAATATCCACACAAGCTTTGAGTTTGTTTGAGGAGCTCTTTGGACATTTCTTTGCAAAATGACCTTCCTGTTTACAGATAAAACAAGCATTACTTTTGGGAGACTGTCTACGTTTCTTCAGATATTTGTATTTTTTAAAAGGTCTTTTGGGATGAGCTACTCGTTTAGGTCTGTATGCCATATTTTCTTGATCTCCTTTTCTTAAACGGGGTCCAGGGCAAAACAGATCGACAAACATCTAACCCAGGGGAAAACTCAGAAGCTTTCTTCTGCCAACATAAATATTTGACCTTTTCAGAACATCTAAATAAAAGATCAATCCAATAGATTTGGTCAATACTTTTATTTTGGACTTCTAGATCTTTAAGAATTAGGTCACCTAAATTTCCTGGCAGCTTTGACAAAAATGACACTTTCTGAACTGAATCATTACTGAGGTTGGCTTTAAAGACTTTAGTCATATAGTCATTTCCAAACTGTTGGAGAAACTTGACATCCTTTTGCTCCATTCTAGCTAAATCGGTTATGAGTTGCTTTTTCTCATCAACAGGTTCTGGAACAAATTGCGTTTTCAACAGTAATTCTAAAGTGGCTAGACGAGCATTACAAACATTCATTCCTTCTTCAGCAGTTGGGGTCATCCACCAATCATAAACAATGCCAGCCATTCTTTTTTCGGCAAGATAGAAAATAGGTTCATTGTTTAATTTAGAAATGACTTGCATTTGATATAATGCGCCAATCCAAATGCGAATTGATTCAGCAGGATTTGAGGATTTTTCTAAATCTAAAACATAACCAGTAGAACTGGTTGCAAATAGATCTTCTTCTACTCTGGGATACTTGGTTTGTTCTCTGAAAACATGGGCCTTTTGCAAAGAAGTCAGGATAAAAGATGGAAATTTTTTAGCTGCATCTTCAAGAGTAGCCAATTCACTTTTTGATTTATGAATTTTAATTGTCTGGGCAGACTCTAAAGCTTTTTCAGAGAAAATATTTTTAGCAGGTGGAATTTATTTACCCTTTTCGGTTGCTTGAGCACTTGATTCTATTCCACTATCTTCAATTTCTTCAAATTCCCAGTAATTTGGAATATCCATAGAGAAACGTGGGATTCTAGATTCTCTTTTTCTCCTTTCTTTTTCTTTCTTTCTTCGAGCTTTTTCTTCTTTCCTTAGCTTATCTGCTTGCTGTTCTTCATGAAGCAATCTTAGATTAGCTAGAATTTCTTCTGATTGAGAACCTAAATCATCTAATACTTCTTCAACATGTGAGCACCATGTAGTTAGATAGTTTCCCAATTGGTAAACTTCATCAAGATCTTTAGTGTTATTAACACTATGCTCTATTAAAGGTGCACAGTCAGCTCTAGTAGTTGGTTGTTTTGACATAGAAGAAGTAGTGCAGAATTTAGTCTTTGGAGGCCATTTGCCACCTTTGAAAAAACGATGATTTGCATAATGCCATTCTTCTTGCAGTTGAGAAGAAATATGAGAAATACGATGCATCTTTTGTACAGGAAGGAAAGGTTTATTTTCAGGTATGTACAATTCATTTGAACCTATTTCAGGTTCGGAAGAAAAGATTTCAGAAATGGGTGAAACATTCACTTTGTTTGAGGAAGATGATTCACTTTGATTTACAGGAACAACATATCTTTTGGGTTTGAACAAAGGTTTTGGAATCTCTGGCTTAGGAGGGATTAACTTAACACGACCATCTGCAATAGCCAATCTTTTCAATTTTTATTCAAGTTTTTTGGCATCAGTGAGAGACTTATACTGGAAATACCAATCATTAGGAATTTCTTCAGGACTGTATATGGCTCCTTCAACTTGAGCATTAGACAGACCAACTGTAACACAGTCTTTGAGGACTGGCTGTTTTAATTTGGGATGTGCAGTATTAGTCAACTGGAACGAGGTTTGGATTATCACAGACAAATATTCACTGTCATCTATCAAACTAAGTCCTTGGACTCCAGTCATTAGCTTCCAACAATCTTGTAGATGAGGATCTGTAAGGCTAATAGCATAGTCAGGATAGATGGTTCCATATTGACAACCAGTCGACAGATTTCCCATTATAGTTCCTATATGGGCATGGTCATAAGTCTGATGACGGGTATCAAACACTTTAGCTATGCAAGGGGTATTGATACCATGACGGAACAAAGGGGAAATACCAATATGAATTCCACCAAAATGAAGATAATTATATTTTTTATCAGCCACATACTGTCTAAACTTCTTGATATCATCTTTGGAAAACAAGTTTAGAGAGACAATCTGAACAGATGGACCAAAAAATTTAATAGTCACCTCCACTTCTTTTAAAAAGGATTTTGATTTAAAGAGAAAAGTTACGAGCAACTTATATCAATATATTCAAACAAAATAGATGGTTTTCTTGAAACTGTATCTAATAATAATAATAATAATAATCCATATTTATATATAAATACAAATGATTCATTATAAACCTATACACAAATATGTAATATATCTTACAATCAAAATCTACGGATTCCCTTCTATATAATAATACGTGTACAACTAATTTTCCTTGAAACCATTGTATGTGTATGCATCCTTGCTTGATAATTACAAATTATAAATATTCTTTCTTGAATTTTTATCAATATCTTAATATTCACATATATTGATATTCATGCGATGTTATAATATTGTTCTTGATTTACTTATTAGAGCTTGTTGGCAAGGATTTTGAACATGTTTAAAACATAGTTAGCACATGGTATCAAAGTATGTCCATGCTTATGCACCCCTTGGAATACAGATTCACTCAAATCATAAACTCCTACCAAATCATATACTCTAATCCCATGGGATCCAACCTGTTCTCTCAATTCCTCAAAATGATTATAAAATACAACTTATTAAAACAATCTTAGGGGAATCAAGCAAGAAAATGAAAGAAGAAAGAAGAAAATACATCATCTCTTCTATTTGATGAAATTACAGAAGACAATTATGACTCGAATCATTGCAAAAATTACCTATTTACGCTTAGCAAGTTGCTGTAAGAAAATCTAACCATCGAGTGCTCTGAATGATAGGAACACTACTCTTCCTTTGTAGTCTCTAGATTTTTTTTTCAGAAGAAAAAAAACACTGTATATTATATATAATAGTTCATTAAAATATCAATTACATTTTCAGCTGAGATGTAGTGAGATTCATTCAGTATATCTTTGCCACAGTGTAAATAGGACTCCCCTTTCTGAGAAAGAAACATGTTCACTAATTACTGTGGCAAGTCGGATTTCTGAGTGAAAAATATCACTCATTCACAATGATAAAGAAAAAAATTGTGTAGTCCCTCTATCCCTGTTACATGCATTTAATCAAATCATATTAGGAGAGAAACAATGAAAAATATACCTACAATACCTGTGGCCTAGTTGATGAAGAGGCAAGAAATATGATATCATTGAAGATTGGAAAGGATAGAAGCCTGTGAGAAATCCTTGATCCTTCCCTTAGATTCAGGCTCGCGTGCATAGAAACAAAAACCAATCCTCATCATAGCTATGTATTGTCTTCATTCCATCAGGCTCGCTTGATAGTCGTCAGGAAAAGGAGAGTGCATACAGGTCGCTTGATGTTGAATACAAAAACCAACCGTCTCACTTGAGATAAGTTGGGATAGGTCCAAAAAGGTGATTATGAAAAAAGTTGAATCAAATGCAGGCTCTCTTGCATAATTGATATTCTTATCTAGGCAGTGGAATGTAATTTTCCCATATTAGAGATCCATCTCTGTAGTGTAATACCTGAATGCACCCAAAATTTGCTTTGTAGTCTCTGGAATTATGAAGTAGGTTGAGTACAAAGTAAAGAAAAATGTATATTTTTCATAAAATGCAAAGATTAAGTTGAGTACAATTGAAAGAAAAATATAACTTCTTCATAAAAATAAAAATACGAGGAAATCATTTAAAACCTTACTCACAATTTAGTTGGTCCTTAGGAATAAGCCTCTTTATCACCATTGCACATGGCCAATCTACAACAACATTGCACAAGAAAAGGTTTTCATTATTAAATATTGGTAGTAATGATGAGCTCATAAGTTGAGGGAACCAAATATGACAGATCTTCCATAATACTTACAGTTTGTGAAACAAAAATATCCATGAAAAAAATTTCATTTTACTTTACATTGTAGTGCAAATGAATAGTGGGGACCAATCTACTACAAAGTTCTTATGCGCCAGAAAAACAATTTTCCCATCATACAAATCATTTTGGGCCCTCAAAGTAGTTTGTGTTATCACACTCCATCGGTTGTTCTTTCTTATTTTTATAATATTAAAGAACAAAAACTTACCATATAATAAATTGAATAGATAATACATTGGGCCATGTATCAAAATTATTATTCTAAAATAATAAAAAACAAAATAAGATTTTTAGTGCAAAATTAAGGACATAACAAATGTGGATTAAAAATAATTAAAAAAAAGAAGTGATTTTAAGTTGTAGGTAAAAATAGATGAGAAGTAACAAATAATTAAGTAATAAGATACAAATGATTGGAAGTAATAAGATAAATAAGATAAGGTAATTTTATTAATGTAAATATCATGATCAAAAAAGTAGTTCAATGGGAAGAAAGAAACGTACATAAGTATATCATCAACATATATGTAAGACCATGATAACGTTATGGTGATAGAAAACCTAACTGGGTCTATCTAAAATTGGAATGGTGGAAAACCCAACCCAAAAAGTTGTGAAGAAGAAATAAGTGAGAGAGAGATATAATGATGAGACCAATTATGCCAAGGTATTATAAGTTTGATGGTTGAGGGGTGGCGGAAAATCTGGGAAATGGTTTGTTGTTAGATTCCTTTGGGACAATTAGGATCCTGACTATATGATCTTGGGGGAACGTATAAGAGAAGGATACTCCAAGCATCTGAGTCAAAAGAAAGAACTCTAAATTGACCTTTGGTTGCTCCTATAAACTTGTTAAGTACCATGATTGACAAGTGGTGATCTACTGTGGAGATAATATCTCTATTTATCTAAGAATTTATGGTCTAAAATGGTACCTCCAAACTAGTATTGATGAGAATAGGGGGACTCCTAGAGAGGTAGGCTAAGGAGAAACCTGAGGTATCATTGTACTACTACCTAGTACACTCTGAAACGTTGATCGTCCTTTATTCCTTCGACCTGATAAACCAACATGGAAGTATGAGATAATTAGTCTAATGATCGCAAGGTAGGCCATGGAATGGAAGAACTAATATCTATGGCTAAATATCTCCCTGTTGAAGAGGGTAAAGCATATTTTGTCTTGGTACATTAATAAATAAAATATGAAACCGCATGAGTCCTTATAAAGCTAAGTCACATGACACGATGACATGGGACATGGAGAGACATGAAAATATGAGTGTGGTAGATGAGACAAGACGACCTCAAAAACAAAACATGGAGGACACATTAAAATATATAACAAATTAACAAATTACACATGAAAAAATGTAACATAGAAAAATATTCAATTTTTTAGAATTTAGAAACTGAAATGTTTAAAATTTTACACGATCATGATAAAAATTCCATTATCCAATTTTTTCTCTTGAGACTGATGCCTTGAAAAGGAATTTTTTTTCAACATTTCAAGTTATTGTTGCAACCCAACTTCTAGCATATGGAGCACTAGTAGACCCTAAAGAAAATGCAGGGATCATCAAGAGGGAAATCCTCATTTTTCTTTTAAAATTTTCAAGCCACTGTTATGAATGAGTTTATGATTTTTACGAAATGAGGAAGAAAGGCTCATTTAGTAAAACACGTTATCATAACGGTGGACAAATCCACTTGAAAACATGTGGAACCCCTATAATACGTGATAATAATCATTACCACTCCAAAATATATAACACCTCCAACCTCTTGAGTGAAATGAGATAAAATGAAAGGGAAAACATGATTTATTTTTACCCCCGGTGAATCTCATAATCCATTGAGTAATATATGCAGCTCAAGATCAAACTCAGTGGCTTCCACTATAAAACCAAGATTATATTCCCAACAACCTCACAAGTGTATACCAGGAATATATGACTTAGCAAGAGCTGAGGCTCCACAATGGTAGGGGAGTATACTCCCTGAGCCTAGTCATGTTGTTGAGCAATATTCTCCCATGGGGCATGGGATTTGGAGCCATGTGAGGGGATAATATCCCATTGTGCAAACCACTTGATCAACCCATGAAGACAAAAAAAGGAAAATATTTTTATGAAGCGCAAGCCTCTTTTCTGAGAGGGATATCGTGAGGGAGAGTTTCATATACATGTTTCTGAAAGTTACTTAAAAATATGACAACATGTCAAAACTATTTTATATATGTGTCCTTACATATTGGTGTGAAAAATAGTTCCTAACATGTAGGATAAGGATGACACAAATTATCTTCGTGGGTGTCTTGTTACTAGCTATAGTGGCAACGATATCATCTTCAAATCATAGCATAAAGGACACCAAAAAATTATGTAAAATCGATTTTCACCAAAAAACTATACTGTGGTTTATAGTTATTTTTTCCTATATGTGAACCCAGAAGATATCCAAATAGAAGCTATAAAAAAGGGATAATAAGTGAGTGCATTCAATTTCTATGTGTATGAGGGGGCTAAATGATGAGGACATGACATAGCTCTCAATAATGTTCTAGGTAGAAATACATCTTTGATTGTAATCTCATCACAGGTGATATAAGATTGACCTAAATGTACTTCCTTGATAGCCTAGTCAACTACTTCTCTAGTCAAAAAGGGATGGCATGGTGCATCAAGGGAGAATTTGAATATGGGAATGCACTGAACCATCCTCGTACCTAACCTAGGTATGTTTCTAAAGAAAGAAAATTTTAGGATTAAACATCAAGGTATGAATACCTTTCTTACCCAATGATAGTCCCTAAGAGATTGAAATTTATGAATGATTGAAACCAAGTGAAAGACAACCTCAAGGAAAAAGGATGGATGCAAAACTCTTCTCGAATGAGGGGTTTTTCAAATTTTTATTTACATTAGGTGATGTTCCTAAAAGTAAATTCGTATTCCCCCTCTAATGTGGTCCAATCTACATACAACAAGCCCATACACTAAATCTTGGAGAGATGGAGAACTATGGACCTAAACTTCCATGACACAAAGTTTGGTTGAGATGTCATGAACTACCACTAGAAGAAATATATTTTGATGAGGGTTAGGGAACCATACCCTTTACTAATTGAGAAGGATACTCCAAGCATCTGAGTCAAAAGAAAGAACTCTAAATTGACCTTTGGTTGCTCCTATAAACTTGTTAAGTACCCTGATTGACAAGTGGTGATCTACTGTGGAGATAATATCTCTATTTATCTAAGAATTTATGGTCTAAAATGGTACCTCCAAACTAGTATTGATGAGAATAGGGGGACTCCTAGAGAGGTAGGCTAAGGAGAAACCTGAGGTATCATTGTACTACTACCTAGTACACTCTGAAACGTTGATCGTCCTTTATTCCTTCGACCTGATAAACCAACATGGAAGTATGAGATAATTAGTCTAATCATCGCAAGGTAGGCCATGGAATGGAAGAACTAATATCTATGGCTAAATATCTCCCTGTTGAAGAGGGTAAAGCATATTTTGTCTTGGTACATTAATAAAGAAAATATGAAACCGCATGAGTCCTTATAAAGCTAAGTCACATGACACGATGACATGGGACATGGAGAGACATGAAAATATGAGTGTGGTAGATGAGACAAGACGACCTCAAAAACAAAACATGGAGGACACATTAAAATATATAACAAATTAACAAATTACACATGAAAAAATGTAACATAGAAAAATATTCAATTTTTTAGAATTTAGAAACTGAAATGTTTAAAATTTTACACGATCATGATAAAAATTCCATTATCCAATTTTTTCTCTTGAGACTGATGCCTTGAAAAGGAATTTTTTTTCAACATTTCAAGTTATTGTTGCAACCCAACTTCTAGCATATGGAGCACTAGTAGACCCTAAAGAAAATGCAGGGGTGACAACATCAAGGAGGGAATTCCTCACTTTTCTTTAAAATTTTCAAGCTACCCTTTATGAATGAGCTATGATTTTTACGAAATGAGGAAGAAAAAAGGCTCATTTAGTAAAACACGTGAATATCGGTGGACAAATCCACTTGAAAAACATGTGGAACCCCCTATAACACTACATAATAATCGTCATTTTCACTCCAAAATGTATAACACCTCCAACCTCTTGAGTGAAATGAGATAAAATGAAAGGGAAAACATGATTTATTTTTACCCTGGTGAATCTATAACTCATTGGAGTAATATATGCGAGGCCCAAGATCAAACCTAGTGGCTTCCACTATAAAACCAAGATTATATCTAACAACCTCTAAGCAAGGTATACCAGGAATATATGACTTAGCAAGAGTTGAGGCTCCACAATGGTAGGGGAGTATACTCCTTGAGCCTAGTCATGTTGAGCTAAATATCTCCCCCCATGGGATTTGGAGCCATGTGGAGGGGATAATATCCCATTGTGCAAACCACTTGATCAACCCATGAAGATAAAAAAAGGGAAAAAATATTTTTATGAAGTGCAACCCTCTTTTCTGAGGGATATCGTGAGGGAGAGTTTCATATACATGTTTGGAAAGTTCCTTAAAAATATGACACATGTCAAAACTATTTTATATATGTGTCCTTACATATTGGTGTGCAAAATAGTTCCTAACATGTAGGATAAGGGACACAAATTATCTTCGTGGGTGTCTTGTTACTTAGCTATAGTGGCAACGATATCATCTTCTAAAATCATAGCATAAAGGACACCAAAAAATTATGTAAAATCGATCTTCAGCTCAAAAAAACTATAAAATTGTGGTTTATAGTTATTTTTCCTTATGTGAATCCAATGATATCCAACTAGAAGCTATAAAAAAGGGATAATAAGTGAGTGCATTCAATTTCTATGTGTATGAGGGGGCTAAATGATGAGGACATGACATAGCTCTCAATAATGTTCTAGGTAGAAATACATCTTTGATTGTAATCTCATCACAGGTGATATAAGATTGACCTAAATGTACTTCCTTGATAGCCTAGTCAACTACTTCTCTAGTCAAAAAGGGATGGCATGGTGCATCAAGGGAGAATTTGAATATGGGAATGCACTGAACCATCCTCGTACCTAACCTAGGTATGTTTCTAAAGAAAGAAAATTTTAGGATTAAACATCAAGGTATGAATACCTTTCTTACCCAATGATAGTCCCTAAGAGATTGAAATTTATGAATGATTGAAACCAAGTGAAAGACAACCTCAAGGAAAAAGGATGGATGCAAAACTCTTCTCGAATGAGGGGTTTTTCAAATTTTTATTTACATTAGGTGATGTTCCTAAAAGTAAATTCGTATTCCCCCTCTAATGTGGTCCAATCTACATACAACAAGCCCATACACTAAATCTTGGAGAGATGGAGAACTATGGACCTAAACTTCCATGACACAAAGTCTGGTTGAGATGTCATGAACTACCACTAGAAGAAATATATTTTGATGAGGGTTATGGAACCATACCCTTTACTAATTCAACGCTAGACGAACTAATGCAAACCAAAACAAGGATTTTTAAATCACACTCTAAGGTAAGTTTAAGGTATGGTTATCTCAATATTTATCCCTTTATTGTAAATATGTAGTTCAATTAGAGATCTCTTCAATGCACTAAAGATCAACACCTTGATTTTACCTAGGCTTATTACAATCTTTCAAAGGTCACAGAAATTGGCTAGTGCATCGATTTTTCTTTGTATCCATTAGGAAAACAAGACAACAAGACCAAGTCCTCAACGAATAGGAGAAAGGAGATCAACACATGATGTATAACACAACAATAACCCTCCCAGATATGCTCATGAAGGAAGGACTCTTGCTCATAAATATAGAGCCCAAAGAGGTTATGTGGGATGGGGCACCCTATTTTAACCGAATGGTGCTCTCTGTGAAGTCAACAAGGATATGTGCCATCGTAAGGTGTTATATATGAAAATATTGAAAATTATCTATAATAATTCCTCCCTCCAGACTGTTTAAAACACTTTCCAAATGTATATGAAACAAATGTGAGGCTTCAAAGAGAAATGACTAGCCTCCTTCATAAAGGCTTGAAGTGTGAAGATATAATAAATCAACTAGTCGTTGGGGTGGAAGGCCCTAAGATGCTGGCTCTTCATCTTGTTATAAATTCATTGGTGTAAGAATTTTAAATAAATCCTATATAATGTGTGATCCATGATGATATAAAATAGTTGTCTGGGTGAAAAACTCCCTCATTTGTAGATGGGATGAATAATGTGTCTAGCCTAGGAGGCGGTAAATGCTAAACGTACAACATGATTAAATGGATCTGAAATATGTGAATCAGTGTAATATATTCCACTCTTAAGTAATTTTAACTAAATCCCTTCCTCATTTGTTTCTTTTTTTGTACACATGCTACTAATTACTCTCCTAATGTTATACTAAGGGAATTGTGCCAAAAGGGGGAGGAGGTGTGAGTGCGAGGTTGTTGAATAATATCGTAAAGGGATTTAGTGTGGGAGAACATGGTTTTGAGATTAAGTTCAAGTTAAATGATATGAAATCAAGGAAAAGGGACATGCAAAAATGATTTTTTGGAGTGGCAAAGAGAATTTCACAATTTAGGTTTCTTTGAGAACATAAATGAATGCTTTTTACAATGAAGGGAGTTACATTTTGTTTTGAAATTAAAAATAAAATAAAAATATCCCTTAAACATTAGAATACTATCAAAATACAAATATAACTAATGACAATAATTTCTTTTACCATTACGATTCAACACGTGATCATTTCCATTATTTAAATTTGACTTCTATGCAATACCTTGGTAAGCTAGTGCTAAAAATTTCACAAAAAATGGATGAATATTGTTGTATATTAAAGATATCTTAGCTTTTTATATATATTTCTCATTTTATATTATAACTAGCAATTGCACCTAATGTTGCAAAGGAAACGCCGTAAGGAAGAAGCTAGAAAGAAATCAATTGTAATTAATTTGATGTTAAACAGAGAAATTAAGATATTGATTGTCAAAAATAGATATAAAGGAATTAGGATACAGATAGCCAAAACAACAAAAATTGATGATGTTTAAAAGAATGTTGGAGGGATAGAAACTATAGAAAAACCAAAATAAAATCTTCTACAAGAGAGAATGGAATTGATGTAGTTGTGGGTCAAATAATCTTCTAGCTGTGGGTCAAAGGGGGAAAGAACAAAAATACTTTGTGAGGCAGAGTGACCTACGTGAGGGATTATGGCGTTTATGCATGTTAAGGAAAATATTGGACAACATGATGAAGTCTGCAAGGATAGAGATGGAATGAAGAAAACAAAAACGTTGTCAAATAGTGTTATGAATATGGTGCATAAAATTTGGTTTCCCCAAAGGCCAATATAACTAATTTAAAATGAATTTGTTTGGTCACTGTTGAATTTTGATAACAGGAAACAATGCTCATCTTTTGGATACGCCAGAAGAATTTGATATCTCTCCTCTTATTAATAGTATTGATATTTATGATTACACATGGAAAAGGAACGTGGATCAGACTGAACATGTATCAATGGGTTAAGGGTTTTCCTAAAAATCCATTTGAAAGAGATGGGAGAGTTCTGGAGATGGAGGGGACAATAGAACTATATTAGGCCACAACCATAAGTAACAGTGGTCAAAAAATAACAAAAAAATAACAATTTTGGATCGGATTTCAGAAGGAAATCTAATAATTTATTTATTAAATGAGAGTTTTAGAGATCCAAGTCATCTTGCACCCTAGCATTGGCAGCAAGGATTTTATACTTTGTTCTTATTCTTCTTGGCTCTGTCCTGCAAATTGCAATGGCAGCAACCCTCATTCGTGTTTGGTTGAATTCTGTTGGCAACGGAAACATATACTCAAAAGCTAAAGCCTGTGATGTGTCCTCCTGACTGTAGCCTCCTCATCTCCCACTATCCATCTGCCTTTTAATGTACCACTACTTATTCATCTTACAAGATACAGATAACCAAAACGACAACAAACAATGATGTTTAAAAGCACATTGCAGGGACAGAAACTATAGAAAAACCAAAAGAAAATGTTCTAGCTGTGGGTCAAAGGGGGAAAGAATAGAAATACTCTGTCAGGCAGAGTGACCTACGTGAGGGATTATGGCCTTTATGAATGTTAAGGAAAATATTGGAGAACATGATGAAGTCTGCAAGGATAGAGCTGGAATGAAGAAAAGAGAAACGTTGTCAAATAGTGTTATGAATATGGTGCATGAAATTTGGTTTACGATGAAAGCTCCTTCCAGGAACTATTGTTTTTGAGAAAGATAAGAGCCTGGGCCTAATGACCAGACTATGGAGTTTTTTAGTAGTTTATTAATGTTCTTGGCAGTGATCTACTCCGAGTGGTGAAGTAAGGATTGTGCGTAAGGTTTTTGTTATAACACCCAAGTTAAAGACAACAAATGTTAATAGGATTCAAGTTGGTATAAAGCATATGCATACAAATCTACATACTCCAGTTGATGCAGCAGCCCAGACCTTCAATTTAAAAATGAAGTGAAAACCTCGAATGAGCTTTGGACACCTTATTTCTAGATAGATGTGATGATATATATATCAAGAAACCTTCCTCACCTTCACTGTGCCATCTAAAGAGCACGACAAGAGAAAATTACCATGTCCTGAAATAGAGAATAGAGACATCACAATCAGACGCAGGATCTCTCGTCCGTATACATTGAAAAGTTCTCAAGTCCCAAACCTGTGAATTTATTTAGACAATGTCAAATATAAAATCATTATACAACGTCAAATATAAAATAAAATCATCTGAATCTAAGATATACTTTTCTTGAATTGCAAGTTCATGGAAAACATCAATATTTATTAGGAGTACTGTTATTTCTAAATTGAACAAGGAAAACAACAAATTCTCTTGATTTGTAAACAAATAAAAGTATTTGCAAAAAATAAAGAAACTTACTCTTATTGTGTGGTCCATGGAAGCAGAGTACAATCTGTCTTTCTCTGAGACTAATGAGATAACATGCAACATATGCCCTGTGAGGGAAGCTGCAGGGTCAAATGTATTGGTTGCAGAATTAAACTTCCATGCCAGAATAGTGCCATCCTGTGGTATGGAAAGTAAAAACACAAATCAGCAAAGCTATATAATTCAATAAAATCATTACCTATATTTAACTTGATAGAGCAAAGTCAAATGTGAATTTAATGCGGATTATATAAAGGTGTTGCTGGTGCTGCAAGGCAAGGCAAGACAGGAGTTTTATTACATGTGTTCCAGCGAAAATAGTTTGATTTGCGATTGCCAGGGCATGGACTTGTCCCTTAGGGCCGTCTAATAATAGCTCTGTCAAGTTGACAGTATTAAAAACCTGCAAAGTAGATACACGTGTTAACTTATGGAATTCATTCTGTTTAAATCAATTTTGAGGCTAAGGATTGTGCGTAAGGTTTTTGTTATAACACCCAAGTTAAAGACAACAACTGTTAATAGGATTCAAGTTGGTATAAAGCATATGCATACAAATCTACATATAAATCCAACCAAGAATTCCGATCAACATGCTTAGAGAGTTATGGGAATAGATTTCGACATATTCGAGCAAAAATGAAAAAGTGTCTAATTTGACTTTGATTTCATTGCATATCAGAATCACAAGTTTCTAAAGTAAATTTAGACACGAAATCCTAATTGAACATAGAAATGAAGTTCGTACTCTTCCCCTTTTAGCTTGCACAATGAATTGAGATTGAATACCTGCACAATCCAACTATAATTTTATTAAGATTAATCATATATTAATTTACATGGAAAATTAAATAATGAGAAGGTGAGGGTTATCGAAACTTCCAGAATTTGAGATAGTGGAAGGATACAACATCCTAAGTTGGAGGTAGCAACTGTTACTAGGATTCAAGTTGGTCTAAGCATATGCACACAAATCAACATAAATTCTAAACATGAATTTGGCTTAACACAGTTGGAGTTCTAAGGATGGAATTTGACAGATTTGAGCCAAACTGCAAGTGTCATGTTTGCTTTTGATTTCGCTGCCCGTCTGCTGCATGATTTTTTTTGGATTTTCAATGTATTGAGGGGTAAGTTTCAATTTATTTTCTCCTTATCCAAGAGCCATGGAGTCATGAATTATAAGAAGATTTAAATCTTAAACAAGAAGAAAAAGAGAAGTTAGCAAACTCACTAACAATAATGATTAATAGCCCTTGACAGTTCTGAAATACAAGCAACAGTCACATGTAAATGTTCAGAAATTACATCAAGACTTGCAGAAAATACGTATATGAGGATATAGCATCAAATATGAGCATGAAGTTGACAGAGGATCCTTCCATTGAAAATATACCATGACAATCAATACACAACAGATCTGAAATCATATCGGCTATAAGAGGATGAACATATCTCCCTTAACAACCGTCTTACCTAAGAAAAGCTACCCCTATAATAGAAAAAATTATTCCTCAACATTAGAAGTGAATAAATGAATGAAATGGCAAGGGTACAAAACTATTTCATCCACTGGACAACTGGAAGCTCCAAATCAGCATAGTCTAACCAGGCAACTTCTTTATTTTTCGGTCGGAATCGAGCAACATGATCCTTGGTCCGATTGTAATATTTTATAATTACTTTGTAATTAGTCCTTTGACTACTGCCCCAAATCATAAAATTAAATAGTTGCAACAAACTAGAACATGTATAATAAAACTATTTAAGAAATTATTTGTAAGCTAATTTGGGCTGAAAAAAGAAAGAAAAGGAAGAGGCAACACCAGCCCATTGTCTTGTTACCCATCTCTGATTTCAAATCCTAAGGTTACCTTGGAAGCGCAAAGCAATGTAGCTTGGTTGATAAATCATAGACAGAGGACAAACGACTTTAAAAAAGAGACAATATTGCATTGCAGTTTAGTGAACATATTTTTCCATAAGTTAACTTCTAATTAGAAAATGCATACAACAATTGTAGACACTAAGGATATAGATAATGTACATGTTCTTCAATATGAGTGTAAATCACTTCAAAGGCTCCAGTTGATGCAGCAGCCCAGACCTTCAATTTAAAAATGAAGTGAAAACCTCGAATGAGCTTTGGACACCTTATTTCTAGATAGATGTGATGATATATATATCAAGAAACCTTCCTCACCTTCACTATGCCATTTAAAGAGCACGACAAGAGAAATTGGTCCCAGCAAAGAAGAGACATCACAACTGACATGTGATCTCTCAAGGTTTGTATACATTGAAAAGTTCTCAAGTCCCAAACCTGTGAATTTATTTAGACAATGTCAAATATAAAATCATCATACAATGTCAAATATAAAATAAAATCATCTGAATCTAAGATATACTTTTCTTGAATTGCAAGTTCATGGAAAACATCAATATTTATTAGGAGTACTGTTATTTCTAAATTGAACAAGGAAAACAACAAATTCTCTTGATTTGTAAACAAATAAAAGTATTTGCAAAAAATAAAGAAACTTACTCTTATTGTGTGGTCCATGGAAGCAGAGTACAATCTGTCTTTCTCTGAGACTAATGAGATAACAGGCAACATATGCCCTGTCCCTGTGAGGGAAGCTGCAGGGTCAAATGTATTGGTTGTAGAATTAAACTTCCATGCCAGAATAGTGCCATCATGTGGTATGGAAAGTAAAAACACAAATCAGCAGGGCTATATAATTCAATAAAATCATTACCTATATTTAACTTGATAGAGCAAAACTCATGACACGTGATTATAGAAAGGCAAGGCAAGGAAAGGCAAGGCAAGGCAAGGCAGGAGTTTCGTTACACGTGTTCCAGCGAAAATAGTTTGATTTGCGATTGCCAGGGCATGGACTTGTCCCTTAGGGCCGTCTAATAATAGCTCTGTCAAGTTGACAATATTAAAAACCTGCAAAGTAGATACACGTGTTAACTTATGGAATTCATTCTGTTTAAATCAATTTTGAGGCTAAGGCTAAGCGTGTTAAATTACCTTGACAACATTACAAAGGCCGACAAAAAGCCATGAACCTTCACTGAGAAGGCATCCAACTTTGCTGTGGCTGCCTAAGGGGATATCTGTGCCCTGTTTAAGAAAGAAGATGGTAAGGGGATATCCAGGAGTATTGTTTACCCTTTTGTCCTTCATCATTTTTCGCACCCTTTGAACGCCATTCCACTTGCCACAAGAAGCATAAATGTTTGAAAGAAGTACATAAGGGCAGTAATTTTGAGGGTTCAATCCAAAAAGGAAATCTGCCATGCATTCTCCTAGATCTGCATTGTCATGAAATCTACATGAAAAAAGCAGAGAACCCCATACATTAGCATCAGGTTTCATTGACATCTTTTTGATTAAGTCTTTTGTTTTCATTGAGGTGCCTAGAGCGGCCAAGAAGGTCCACCATGCAACTATAGTGCTCCATTGCTAGTGTGAGTTTATAGCATCGAATCATGGAATCAAAAAATTGTCTGCCCTCATCCAGTAAGCGACCATGGAAACATGCTGATAAGACACAAAGCAAAGTGACATGGTTTGGATTTATACCAGAGTGCTGCATCTATTCGAAGAGCCTTGTTCCAAAGCTGCCAGTTTGCTGCAGACAGAAAGAACAGTGGAAAATGTCTTCGAGTCTGGCTTCATGGAGGCATTTTGCATTCGTCTATAAAGTTCCAGGGTTTCTACATTATGTCCATTCTGCGTGTATCCTGCAATCAATTGTCCATGAATCAGTGTTTCTCTCCGGCATATCCCTGAAAAGCTTCAGCGCCTCATCTTCATGCCCATTCAGTATATAAAGTGCAATTATAGTTTGTCAGCCTTGGATTTTTATGCCTGCAACTCTCTTAGTCAATGAAGAGTGTCCAATAAACAGAGCAATCACTAGAGCAAATGTAAGGAAGAAAACCAGAATTGGTAAAAATAGCTTTGACATATGACTTGTGCTGGTGATAGTTGTATGCCACTATTTGTGATAGGTATTGACCCCAGGTGCCGGTGGCATGAGACCTAGAACATTTGGTAGGGTATTTATTCTGTAAAGACAGAAGATTTGAAACCTCGAGTATACAAAATTACAAGTTGATGTGCCCAGATGACAACTTAAATACCCTGACAAACTAATTCCACAAACCATAACCGTCACATTCTGCAGACTGACATGAGGCATATGGAGAGCCTTCTGCAATATATTACCACCGTCTTCCGGGATGAGCCCGATATTGCCATTCTCTTCCAAGGTCAAAAGATCGAGCTACTGCAGATCATGAAGAACTGCTTTCGATTGCTGCAAAGTTCTCTTACAGAGGCAAAAGACCTATTCGATCTCCATCGCAGAACAATCTCCCAAGAAATAAGAGATTGGAAAGCATCTTTTAATCGTGTCTGTGAAGACTTTCAAAATGACTTTCTTCAGCGCATTATTGTTGTATCAGGAAACGCCATAAACAACAATACTGTTGGCCCTGTCATGGAACTGTTGAAAGATGTGATTAACAAAACAATACCAGAATGGAGCCCTCTCGCAGATTCAACTCTACAAAACAATACCAGAGCATTTAGGACAGTATGCAGTCACTCCAATGGCCAAGAGAACCGCAGATGCGCAGTTGCCTGCCATTCTCGCTCACACTCACAACGAGCTAAGAAACAAACCTCTGTTATCAACACACAGACAGCACAAAAACCCTACGCTTCTTTGAAATCCGAGAATGTCCAGGTCGGCCAATGCCCTACCTTCCTAACTGCATTGTAAACTAATTTTTGGATAAGGGTTGAAAATGTTTGAATCATCTAACATATAATCTAAGGGTTTCACATTATGACACGATGCACATCAGCAAAGTTGTTTTCAAATAATAACGCCTTACGGCGTAATTAGACTATGCCTTATAAAAATATTTCAACATTAAATTTAATAAAAATAAAATAAAAATATAGATGCCTTTATCTTTTAAATATTAATGGAAATTAGTTTAGTAAATGTAAATAAGATAACCAAAAGTAAATATATGATCGTCTTAAAGATACCTCTTCAGGGATATTTACACCATGTGTGTTTCGGTTATAGTTTTATATGTAAATTTATGTGAATATCAATAATGTAATTAATAATTTTTAGATAGTTTTTAAATATTAGAATAAATAAGTTTTGAATTTTTTGATATTTATTAATTATAATTTATCTAAAATTAATTTATTATTTTAAATGTTAATATAGTATTAAATAATTAAATAAAAAATGGAATAAAAAAATAATTAATTAATTTTTTATAATAGAATTATTTAAAAAAAGAGTAAAAATTTACCTTTTAATGGATTTTATATTTGGGGGTTTCGCATCAACACACTAATTTATTATATAGGTGAGGTTTAAATTTTGTAAGGACAACATATAACTATAATCGTATCAATTCATTTTGAATTAAATTGATTTACACGTTATATGATTATATAGCAACTTAGATTTATCCCGTCTCATTTCACTATACAATAAGTTTACAGTTTAAAAAATTTAAGAGTTAAAATTAAAATGGATCTAAACTAGTTTAATTGTTATAGTTATTAATTTGATTATTTAATTTAATTTAATTTTAATTTTTATATAATTTAATTATGTCAAATATTTTAATTAATAATTATAATTAATAATTATTTAATTTTTGTTTATGTCATTTGGCCAAACGTAACAAGATATAACACCATTTTTTTCAAACACAATCAATTTTTAGGGTCATTACTATGTTTAAAATTAAGAGTATAAGATATGATTGAAGTTTATATTTTATTTTATTTTTTTGAAATATTTTTAATTAGATTTTTTTTAATTTAATGAATTTTTTTTGAAATATTAAATTTAAATTTTATAATCTATATAATTAAAGTGTTATTGAAAATACTAACTTCATTTATACATTCAAAAATAAATTTAAAAAAAAAAGAAAATTTACCTGCTAAAAAAATTAAAAAAAAAACATTTATAATCCAAAAACAAAATAATAAAATTTAATAATAATAAAATTTCACTTATTAATTAAAAAAATAATTCAATAATCATAATATCTCGTTATTAATCAATTTATTATAATGATATATCTTGTTATTGAAAAGTTCTTTGTAAGTGATTGATGCATCATTATAATTCTCTGCAACATCAATATGACATCAATAACGGAGTCGAGCTAGTGATTAAAATTCACATTATCTATCGAGTTATAAATTTACCTACAAATTAGATTGATACATTCAACTATACCAAACAGAATTTATAATTTATAAGCACCCACTGTACCAACGAATTATTAGGTGATTCCACCATTTACAGACACACACATCACACATAAGCACTCGATATACAATAATAAAGCATAAAATGTAATTATGTTGTTAAAAATTTTTATATATAGAAAACATATTTTATCATTTAAAATTAATCTGAAACGGTCATTTAAACTACCGAGAATCTAATCTATGTGATAACTGATATTATGGATTCAATTTTTTATGAAAATATTGAAGAGTTCACTTGTAGCCACCAAGTGCAAACTTAGGAAAAACCATTTCAACTATTCACATAAATGGATTCTTTAGTTTTGGATTTATCTGTAAATTGCTCCACTTCTACAAGACGTGTGAAAACGTAAATTGCATCAAATGAACAGAAAGGCGGAAGCTTAAATATGCACAGAGTGAGACATAGCCATACATTCATACTTCCAGTGTCTGTGAGCTTTTACTGAAACAAAATTCCTCCTACGCCTGTCGATCTATCAATATAAATATGAATCAAGTAAAGGCCAAGATCCATGATTAAATATAAATCCTCATTATATTTAAATTTATATGATTAAATATAGATTGTTATGCGAGTTATCTCGCAGATTTGCAAGTTCTTCTCTGTTAAGAACAACTCCACGCCATATGTAGTGGATATGTTGAATTATCTCGTCAGATATGTGATTTCTTCTCTCTTATTCCACTAAATTGAACGGGATAAGCGACTTTATGGGCTGGATACGTGGATTATCTCCATGAATATGCTTGGATTTGTGATATATCGCTCGATACACTAATTATCAAGCTATAAATACTGATATACGCTGATTATCATCGAATGATACGGTGGTCAACAGGCTTTACAGTTCACATAGAAAGATGGAAACTATACAGGAAATCCATAGTGATATAGGAAATTTGGTTAGTTTTTACTTTTCCACGGCCGAATTACTATACTGGAATTAGTAAAATTCAGAACCTGAAATCCTTTCAAATATACATTACCACATTCTGAGCAATCACTATCCAGCATGTATGGACAAGCGCCGCTGAAGCCAAATGGATATTTCACTGTTCTTAAACCACAGGTTCGGTTGCAAGGAAATTCATGAACATTTCCAGACACAGGGATCCTGTGTAGAAATAGCACGAGAGAGGCAAAAAGAAATTGCTGGAATTCTCCTTGATTTGATTTCATTAGTCTCGAAAACTCTCTCAACATAGAAGATAACGGATGGAATAGCAAAGAGACTTCGGTTTTGTTCGATTTGACTCAGCGATTCCGTTTATCATTTCAATTTCTAAAACTGATTTCTGTAACCGTTTCAACCCAACGACAGAGAATGATTTAATCGTCTAACATTTGATCGGACTGTGCAGACATGTCCACGATGGCATTTAGGTATGTTGTTTTCAAATAAGTACGACTTACGTCGTAATTATCACTAATATATCATGTAAAAAATGCTTATGTTCAGATGTATGAATTCTGGTTAAGAACAAAATAAAACTTAAAAATTAATCTAATAATGAAATTTTGTATTTTTCCTTCTCATAATGCAAAGTCATGTATTCTTAGGCATTTGATTCTTAAGAATTAGATAATTATTAATCATGTAATGCGAATATTTATACTTCTATTATTATCCTTAAGGATGTTCATAGAAGTATAGAGTAATAGTGATGCAAGAAGCATTTTGTAGGAGAAATTAGTTAAAGGAGTTGTTAGAAACGCAAAAATTATCATATGAATTTATAACCCATATATTAATATTAAAATATATAATATTAAATGTTAAAAGTAGAATTGAAAACAAAAAAAAATGATATCAAATTTTTTTTAGCCTCAAGGATGTTCCTAGAAGTATAGACTCATAGTGATACATCAAGCATTTCACAGGAGAAATTAGTTAAAGGAGTTGCAATAAACCCAAAAAATATCATCTGAATTTCTAGCCCGTATATTAATATTGACGTATATACAATAACATTGATATCGATGAAAGTGAATATTTATAAGATTAAATGTTAAAAATAAATTTAAAAAAAAAATGGAAAAAAAAAATGGATATAGTTCTGTTTAAAACTCTATTAAAACCTTCAATATTAGATGTGCTATATTTATCTAAAATGTGAATAAATAAGTATTATCATTTTGTAACAAGGTAAGCGGAAACAATAATTTAGTGGTGCCTATAGGGATGAGGATTTATACATTATTTGGTAGTGTGTCTATGAAGAGAAGATACAAGTTTCCAAGAAGAATGACGATATAAAGTGAGAGTACAACAATAACACAATGGTTTAGGTAAGTGTGGAAATCTAGGCTCTATGAAATATTTTTGTAAGAAATCATAATGGGAGGAGTAAATTATTCAAATATCTTAAATGAAGAGAAATATTGTAAAACCTATGGATGAGGAGAATATATTTATGCTTATGGATAAAGCTAATATAAATAATATGAAAAAATTTCCTTGGTAAATAGAATTGGGTGCATCTCATATTTTTACCAACAAGAAATATTATTATATCAATAATGTTCCTAACATATTCCCTCACATGTGTTGCTAGCTAGCAAAGTTAGCGTTGATGATGTGCATTAAGAGATAGTATAATGGGATAAGACATTTGGCATTTTTCTAAGATATCAAGAGACATGAGATTGGGGTGGAGGCGTAGAACCATTATGCCTATGCATGCACCAAATATAAGGTTGTCCTTCTATCCCAAGGAAAATCCTTAACATCCAGAACGATGGTAGAAGTGACTTGGAACATACATTGGGATTTGTGAAAGGTAAATTATGAAAACAATAGGTTTTATGTGTCAAATTTAATGGATTTATATCTATGGAAAGCTTTTTTAAATCCCCGCTCTTTGACCATTGATTTAGATTAAAGTCATTTCAATTTGGATCTCAACTCGCTAGTCTTCAATAACTACTTTTGGATTAACAACTATGAGTTGAATTTTATCTATTAGGTAAATATAGAAAGCAAGAGGAAGCTTGAGCTAGTGGATTATAGTGACCAAGGAACTTGCAAGTGGATTACAATAAAGGAGGTCATAAAGGAATGTGAAGGAAATATAGGGATAATTTTTTCACTCCTCAAAGGGACTCAAGGGACATAGAAAAGTCCTTGAAAAGAAAGGAATCGCTAGCTTATAATTGAACTTTTTTCAAGAGCTAAATGAAGAAGTAAAGGATATTGAATGGATGGTTAAGGAAAAGAAGGGTGTGACTTCCATTCTTAATGTGGATGAGGGAATATTTTTGTGGGTTCTAGATTCTAGTTTTTCTAATGGTAGAGACACCAACTTCTTGAAGCTTTTTGCACATGAAAACATTCATTTTCATTTGGGTGGAAGTAAGAGTCTCCCAACCAAATCTAGTCCTCACCTAGTCACGTCAATTAGAATAGAAATTTAATGATTTGGATATAAAATAGCATAACTTAATCAATGCAGTTTAAGGATAGGAGGCACAAAATAAAGAGTGAGGATCTAGAGGTGGATGGAAAAACTACAAAGAATAAGGAAAAGGACGAAGGAAATAAGGGAGAAAATCATCCGAAAAAATCTTTGAAATATAAGTTAGAGGAGGATAAGTCTTCCATATTCATCCATATCAACTTGAGTCGATATTGTGAATTTCTTTATAAAATATTTCAATGTTCGGTTTTGTTTTCACTTGATGCTCTAAGTAGTATTAGATTCAAACTAAAAAGAAATTATTTTAGTTTCCAATATTATAAATAATTTTCTAAATCTTGATATAAGAAAGAAAAAATATCAAAACAACCCCAATATTTTTTTGAAGAGTTGTAACCCTGTTTTCTTCGGAAGTAGGTTACAATTGCTAATACATATAAAAAAATTTGTATACTATTAAAGAAATTTACATAAATTAAAAAATAGAAGAAATGATGTTGTTAACATATCTTTTATTAACTTTGTAGTTTTTGGTAGTGGGGAGGAATTTGTTGGAAAATGTAACTAGGTTCGGTCTTCATATTGACTATGTAATTATGTATTTATGTAATGAAGAAGCCAAACATAATAAAATGTATTTCTGTTATGCTTTCTTCATGGGTTTCATGAGAAAGGTTTTTATTATAGGTAAAAAGACTTATTCTTGATGTCTTCTAGGAATTTGTCATCTTGTCATAAATGTACTAATTAAGAGTCATGTATATGAAGAGTCCAGTCAAAGAAGTATGCCTCAAGACGTTGTCGTATAGCCTTTAAGAAATGGCTCAAGAATGATGCTATCTCTACTGCTCAAACCAGCCCTCAAGATAACCCCCATCAAGTTGGAGATAAGCTATATAGATTTGCCTATAAGCAATGAACATGTCAGCCTACCCTCTATTAGTAAGGTCGACCTAAATCCCTGAAACAAGTACACTATATAAAGAAAGGATTTGCAACTCATTTAGGAAGATAAGTCCGCATAAGTCTAAGAAAGTTTCTATGATATTAAGACTGCATTAAAGGTAGACAGAAATGTGAAAAGGAGATTATGTTTATTGTTGAGAATAGGTCTAAAATTTGAAGTCAAATCTGAATTTTCAAGTGCGGATTACAGATATGAAGGAACATGAATATACAACGAAAATATCAGAAGTGAGAGGAAATATATTCTACAATAAAATTCATGCAATCACAGAAGTCTGAGGTTGTTTTAGGATTAATGTTCTTCGGTGCTAATTTGTGTTAAGTATTGGAAGGTGCAGAAAGAAGTCGCAATAGGAGTCTCTTGGAAAGAAAAATAAGGAGATTGTTGGAGGCCAACATACCAGAAGGGTTACTGAATAGAGATTGAGTTTCTATAAAGTGAAAGTGTAGAACAATGTATAAGAGGAGGAGGAATAAGACAGCTAGAGACCGAGCTCTCTAGTCTTGGTGCAGAAAGGTCCAAGAAGATGCAAATAAGAAGGATCAACTTTTGGAGTCAAGGAAGAAGTATTGACAAGTTCTTGGATGCATTCAAGGGTTAAGGGTCTGAGTCATGATCATGGTACTTGTCATCTGAATGTCTATAAGAAGAATTTCTTGTGGATTTTCCTGTACAAAAGGGAGAGGTTTTCGCCCTCGCTTGAAGAGCCTAAATTTGTGTCTCTTGTGTTTTTGGTAATTAACTTGATGAAAGACACAATAAGCTAAGAAGAGAAGAAATAAGTAAAAGAAGTAAGCTCACAAGTAATTATCAAGAAGATAATTTGAATTAAACTTAGCCCTACCTAATTTTCAACATGGTATCATACCTTATGTGTTGAAGACGAGGGCTACTTTACAAAGAGACACTCAAGGAAGCAAGAATCAAAGTCAAGGTCAAAGCCTGTGTTGAAAATTCAGATCATTTTGCAAGGAATATTCTTCAATATCATTCAAAGGATCCACTTATTGAGTAGATAATATTTTCCATCAAAGATTTATTTCATTCAAGGCATTGTTGGAAGACACATCATCAAGCTCTATCCAACAATATCCAACACCTTTGATTACATCTTCAATATGAAGACATTTTTTATCATTAAGGATCCTAGGCCACTTACTTTGAAGAATTCAATCTAAGAGGAAGTTCCTAACTTCATCTTCATCATCATCAAGGAAGCTACTAGAAGGAATAAGTCGCTCTACTCAACTAAGTATCTATGACCTTATCTAAATATGTCCAAAAGACATATTGCAAAGAGAGTAACAAATTGGTTGGGTCATCAAAATTTGGTGCATGGAAGAAGAGGACATATTTGGATCTAATCAACGAAGAAGTTATGGGCTACATCAAAGGATCTACAATTAAAAACTTAAATAAGATGCTCTAGCTCATGAAAATACATGAAAGTAGAAACTAGAGACGAGAGGATTCTCATAGAATCCATTAAGGACTCACTCATGCCCTATGTATCAAAACTGAAAACTGCAAAGGAAATATATGAGAAACTGGCAGAGCTATTCTCTTTGAGTACTGTAGGAGAAGCAATATATTTGAAACAAGAACTATACAAGATGAAATTATCATGAGAGGAACAAATCACTTCATATTTTATGAAGATTTCTGAAATAAGAGACCAACTGCAGGATTTGGGAGAAGTAATGTCTGATAATGAGATGAATGCAATGGTGTTGAATTCTCTACCAAAATAATGGGGAAGCTTCACTTCAATCTTATATGGGAAAAATAAGAAACATTAGTCTAGGATCTATGGTCTCTATGTATAATAGAGGAAATAAGATTGAAAGAAAAAACTGATACAGGATCAAGTGAAGGGAATCAAGCCTTTGCAGCCATGTTCAGGAAGAAAGGAATATTCAAGAAATTTGGTCCTCAGAATGAAAGAATAAATATGGAAAAATTACAATGCTTTGGATGTAATGAACTTGGCCTTATAAAAGGGATTGTCCTAAATCTAGGAAGGACAAGAGGAAAAGGGAAGAAGGCCATGTCACGGATGTAAGGGAAGAACCTGATGCGAAGCAATATAAGAAAAAAGAAGTGAAAGATCTCTATTATGATTGAGATCATCTTTCTCTTTAAATGATTTCTTTTGATTGTAAAGTAGTATGATATGAAGAAGTGAATATTAATAAAAGCATGGAAGGATCACTTGAAGAAGTAGTTCCTGAAAACCACTGATATCTACATTGTTGGAAGGAAGTCGTCAAAATCAAAGGTAATCATTTAATAATCAACATGGAAATAGGTGTTGAGATTTTTATAATGGATTTCTCTATGGATTCACTAATTAGAAAGAAAGAAAAAGGTTTCATCTACAATTCTACATTATAGAATTATGGGATTACGATATCATAACATATTGATGAAGCGGGTAAAGGGAATGAAGTTCTTCGTTGTAGTAAAATTGTTGCAGGATGACTCAAAATGAAAAGGATGAGGTACATATATCTATATGCTGACACTGGATGTTATAAATTCATGTTGTATGGTTTCGGGTGATTAACCTCTATCTTTAGAAAGTATAATCTATGGAAGGAGGATCTCTTCTGCTACACAAGTTTTTACTAACATGTGAAATTAAATATGCCCTCATGAAATATGAGGTGGTTGTTTACAAACAAGGAACTAGACACTGGAAGTTTCTGGGGATGAATTTTTGGGGAGAAAGAATGGAAGAGATCTTGAAGTGCAACCATGTAAAGAGGCGGTTATCATCTAGAAGCCAAGAAGATGTGACTAGGAGATCTGCTCGGAAGGTATGTGGACTCTGATAGAGGTATGGTAAAGAAGATGACCCTTGATAATTCATACCTTTAGGAGATGTGTCAATCTAAATAACTAATGTTAATGCCTACAAGAAGATGTCATGGTGAAATATCATCACTGAGGTAAATTTCTATTTAAAATTTCTTATGTATATGTTTATCTAGATAGGTTTATGCAGGGTTGCCAATCATGTGGAAGAATGTAAGATCCTTGGGAGACGGTTCGATGGAAAGCAGCATCGCATAAAGGTGGACCAAATGAGAAGGAATGATGAATCACTTTCAAGTGGATGAAATGACTCATGGATGAAAGTTATGGATGATCTGTGATCTATGAAGCCAAAATTTGAAGATTCCTCAATATTGAAATCCATGACATTGAGGGGAGGAATTCTTCGTGAGAAGTTGGGTGCCTCACCATTGTTGTTGTAGGTCCCTGGTTAAGTGAGAACCTGGTGGTAATTTTCTTACTTGGAAGAAACTTGAACTATGTCCTTCCTAAGTTAAGAGGGAGTGACATATATGATTCTCTAATTCATGTGTCATGGGCTAGACTAGGACTAGCAATCGTAAGTCTCAGTGAAGACCATGAGGAGAGAATGGATAGACACATCATTCTCGTCTTCGCCTGGAAGACAGAATGGAGGATTGGTTAATCATTTGACATTCGATACTCTTTGAAAATGAGATAGGGCACTCTGGATAAGGGTAGTTGGGGAAAAATATTTTTTAGGGTTGGCTACCCAAGGGAAGAATAGTCCAAGAAGGTCATACTTTGTGAACACCTAGGTGGAGTATGTGTGAAAATTCTACTGTAGTGTATTGGTTTATTTTATCCTACTTGTTTTAATTAATAAAATTTATTTCCAGAAATTAGATTCATAAAATACCGAAAATAAACACAACTACAACCTACACATGCAGATCATTTACTTAATAATACGCTCATGCAACAAAATGATACATGGATTTTTGGACATAAGTCCCCGGAAAAACCCAATGCGGGAAAACAGGTGCAACATATATGAGGGTTATTTTATTAAGTAGATTATGAGTACGAAAAAACTAGGTTCCAAGTCTGGAAAACCTGACAGAGAATAAAACAAATAAAATCTACAACTAACTTAAAGTTCTAGTGCCAAATATCTGACTAATCCACACCCTCAAACGGGATTTACAGAACTCAACCTCAATCTAGCCCTAGAAACACTCAGCGCTACTCTAGAAGCCCTAGTGTTAGCTCTGAAGGACTTTGTCAGCCTTTGCGTGGTTCTGGGAGGGCCTGCATCACCCCTAGAGGTTCTACGCTACCCCTATGTTGCCTTTTCTAGGCCTGCGTTAGCCTTTCGTGGCCCCAGCTGCCTCTGCACTGCCCCTGCTAGATTGTGTGGCTCTGAAGTCCATTTGTGTTGCCCTTGTTGCTACTCCTATGCCTCTTGTTGTCTCTTGGCTCTTGGGATTAGATCATCCCCTCAGCCAATATTACTCCTCATTGCAGGAAATTCCTCTGGAAATTCTTAGCAAAGCCACCATAGAAATCCAGATCTATTCCTTAGTTCTGTAACTATGTGTCTCCTCCAACTGACCCTCAAGCCTTTCTCTTATACTTTTTGTTGAACCCTTCAACGACTGATATTGGATCATTCATTAATGGATGAATTTAAAATACTGCTTGATCGATATGACTTAAGACAATTTTAGTATAATTCACTTTAATTATTTTATTTTCCTAAGTTTAGACTTAGGAAATCCATTAAAAATAATTCATTATTTTAATAACTTGAACACCAACTGAAATTTCTCAAAACCCTTTTTGGGTTTTTGAGATCAAGTGTGTCCTAGCCCCTCCATAAAATTTCAAGGCTAGAGCACACCCGATGGTACACTAACTATACAAAATCTCAACAGTATGTACCTTGGAGAGACACCGACTATGGTGTCTATAAGTCATGTGTCTCGCCAACATTGTAGCCCATTGTCTCATTGAGAGATGGGGTTGTTATTCAAGGCCTTGCACTAGGACAATGTTGGTCGATATGATTCTATATAGATGCGATGCACTAGAGCCTAAATTTGTTTCTCTTGTGTTTTTGGTAATTAACTTGATGAAAGACATAATAAGAGAAGAAGAGAAGAAATAAGTAAAAGAAGTAAGCTCACAAGTAATTATGAAGAAGATAATTTGAATTAAACTTAGCCCTTCCTAATTCTCAACAAAATTTTGAGTAGAATATAAATGAATCTTATAGATAAGCTTGTCAACTAAAATGTTGATCTTTCTTAAGGTCTAATAAGTTCCAAGAATTGTAAATATATTTATTTTTTTTAAATGAGATTATGAAGAACATGCCTACTCACATATGATTTTCAACAATCATGGATTTTATTTGTTGATAGGTCATTAAGAATAAACACACTTACGGTATTGACTACCATTGCTTTGTTATTATTTTTGATGTAGTGGAGGAAAATTAGCATGCTTTTATGCCAATAGTTGTCAAGGCTCCATTTTGATTTGGATTGAAAGACACAAGGAGTTAAATAAATTTGTAATATATTTCTTCTTTGATAGATGAATTTTTTGTGAATGGCCTCCTAGAGATACTAAATCAGTGAAAAGTTTGTGGAGAATTTTAGGTTGGGAAGTAGCCTAAGTTTCCTTTTGAAAAATGATAAGATTAAAGAACTAAGGAGGTGCTTCAATCAATCCATGTTGACATTTCTAGGCCTACGAAGATGACACCAATCTCTAGCGTTTGGTAATTTTTTATTTGTAGATGACTTCTCAAGGAAAATGTGGGTGTGCTTTATAAAGCTAAAATCTCATGTGCTTGATAAGTTCCAAAATTTCCAGGCTTCACTAGAAACTAATCTAGGAAGAGCACAAATATTCTAAATCAGATAATAGAAATGAATTTTACAAATGTTTTCTCAACTCTGGTATCAAATAAGTCATTTAGAGGTAGTAAAGCACACTCTACGCTTCACCAAAAAAGTAGTAGTAGAGAGGATGAGTTTTACCATTATGAAGATGGCAAGGTGTATATTAGAGAACAAGTCTATTACTTAGAAATATAGGGAAATAATATACACATTGATACCCATGCATCTATTTATTGAGTATCCAACAAAAATTATGCATAAAAAGAATCCGTAAGAATGATGGTTTATATAAAATTCAAATTCAGTAATACATAAGATGAATCCATACGAAACATGATTTATATGAAAATTTAAAATCAGTCATCTCAGAGTCTTCTATTGTAATTTTGTATATGTATATATGTATTTGTTCTTAAAGAAATACAAACCAAACTTATGCAAAATATTAAAAAAATGATGTTCAGGGAGGACAACCACACAAAATACAAAGAAAATGATGCTCATAAGCTATAGGAGTAGTCATATGGAAAATCAGTTATGATGCTAAACCTTGCAAACATTATTATAGTCATGATATGTTAGTTTATGATTTAGTTAAGACCAAGAAAATTATAATTTCACTTTTATATCACCAACACAAAGTACGTGATAACAATGAAAGGGGCGCTCTAACAAATCGAACAGACAAAAAAATCACCAGAGGTGAAAGATAGACATCCATTAAAAAAAAACTAATAAGTGGATCAGAAAGTCTTCATCTATCCAGAGAAAAGTGGAAAGATGATAATAGAGGGGACCCTGCAAACAAACGTAGAGAGAAACATTCAGTGATCAAGTCCATTAAAATGCTAGGAAACAAAGAGCTTCGTCCAAGAAAAGTAGAGATCTTAAATCGGAATCTGACCTTCCTCATGTAGGATGTCATTGTCAAAAGACTAGAAGGAGATCCTGTGAGTAGCCGAAGAGGAGGTTGCCTTAGATAATTGGTCTACTTCACCATTTTTTTCACGGTAGATGTGGGAAGTAGCTACGTTGTGGAATTCAAGATAGACTCTAATTCTAGATTGGGTTCTAATTCTAGATTTTCAAGGCTTCAAAGAAAGGGAGAAGAGGGAACCTCTTCTGTTTGTCCACTGAATTACAGACTTTCATTCTCCAAAAACAGTGAGCTCCAGAAGACCAAGCCAAATGGCACAATGTAAGATCCCCCATAAGCCAAGTAAACTGTAAGAGTGTGATGGCCCTAGGTGCCACAAAGTCCGAAAGAAGAGGTACCGTAAAAAAAAACCAACTAGAAAACTGACCAGAAGAAAATTGTGTTTACGCTTTGCAAGGAGACCAACGTAATGCTTAAAGTTCAGATTTTATAATATTTTAATCAATTGAGAATAGTCGTAAAAATCAATATAGTATCTCTATATTAAGCTTGCAAATTACACATGATTCAAGTAAATAATGCATTTTAAACACAATATATGTATAAGCTTGCAAACTGCACTTGATTGAATGTACGTGAAGGTTGCATTGTAAACACAATTTATGAATTATTGCACATTTGTAGATTTCAGTGCCATGTATTCTTTATGTGAGCCTTTAAAACAAAAATATTGAGATCAACAATGAAATAAAAAGAAATAGAGCTCACGTTTTTGATGAAGTTTCTCGACAGAATGCCCATCGAAAAAATATCATAAAAGTCAGAATCTCGGAATGGTAGATACAATATTAACCGAAATTGTTTCAAAGTCATATTATTGTCTGTAAATGCATAGTCAACTATCGGAACGAAGGTGTGGACGAATGAGATTTGTAATATCACAAATATGAACGATGAAATTTTTTGACAATAGAAATGCAAATCCCTTAGTGAATGCATTCGAAAGTTTGAAAGGTGCGGAAATAGTAGATGAAAAATTCATAAAAATACGAAATTTTCAAAAAAATAAAATATTTATTGATATACCATTTAAATATTATTAAATTAATATTAATATTTATTTCATTAATAAAATATATATCATATTATCTAAAACATTAAAAATAATATGAAATATACTCTTTTCTATATGTTTTTGCTAATTTTTATTCGTTTATGTCCCGTTCTAGTGTGACAATTAAAGACAATCCATTTTAAGAAGTTCTTATTTTTCAAACGAGATAAAAGATGTTTTAAATAATCCATTCTAAGAAGTTTCTATTTTTTCAAACCAAATAAAGATGTTCTATCCAACATATTTTGTTTTGGGATATTTAAGCTGTAGGCGTCTTTATTTGAAAATAACTTTCCTAATTGGCACTGTATACTTGTTTGAAGTGTTAGATCAAATGTTAGACGATTGAAAAATCCTTAACCATTAAATTGAAACAGTTAGAAAAAATAAAACAATTAAAAAAACTTGAAGAAAACTATAAGATAAGAAAGAAGATATGCATAGCACAACAACAAAGCTCATTGGATACTTCATCCCTTCCAGCTCCAGAGTTGGCCCTCCTTCCATCAAAGTGAAAAAATTCTCTGAAATCTGAAATCGTTAGCTTTTTCGCATTTGATCTGGGATTTCTTATAAATATGTTGCTACGAAGCTTTTTTAGTCCAATTATGGGCTCCAATAATCCCATGTTACCACAGTCTAGTGATCTAAAGGAGTTAGAGCGACAGTCGAGGTTCAGGCTTGGCAAATCATTTTTTCTAAAAAATTTCCTCGAAATCTTCAGAGGTACTAGAATTATGACAATTGCGAGATTCAGATGGTGCAAATCGTTTTTTCTAAAAAATTTCCTTGAATACTCAGAGGATTTATTTCTGTGTGAGAATAATGCAGAAATAGAATTAGTTTTGAGTGGTTGAACGAGAGTGTTAATTTAGGAATTGGTTGCACATATTCAGGTTTGTCTCCTCGTCTTCAGGAAGATTAGGTGAGTGCAGTTTCCTATATAAATGTGATGTAATTGAGAAATTTAATTCATTGATTTGTGTGAGCTTTGTCTCACGTTTCTGGCTGTACATTTGTTGTTAATTTGGTATCGGAGCATTTGTGCCTCCCTTCCAGCGCGTAGAGGTGTTGTTCGTGCTGTTTCCTGCCCTATTAAATTGGTGCGCGGCATAACATTTTGTGGAGTTTGCAAAGCTTGCAAACGTTGCTGCTCTATTCGTAGAGGGCATGGAGCGTGTGGAGTGTGAGCCATCCGGCGTTCAAGAGTACTGCTTTCAACGGATATCTGTTCATAACTGCGCGTGGATTTGACTCCAGTGCAAAGGTTGCTGCCAGGGCATGTGCAGCAAAGGAGAAATCGACTGAATCAAGGTAGTATGTTGGAATCTGCTGAATCTGCTGCGTCCAATCAAACAGTGTGAGCAGCAAATTATTAAAGGCGTTTTTTTTGTAAAGAGTCGATTGTGAAGTTTCAAAGCATTTGTTTTAAATGTGCGCGGAGTTGTTAATTGCGCGGAGTGACAAACATTGCGTGGAGTTTGAAACGCGTGTCCAGCAATTCGATTAGTACAACGCCTGAAATTTGAAGCGTTTTCTGCATTCTAGAGATTCCCCAAGGATATCAGTCGACCCTTGAAAGGTTGATTGCCATGTTGATTGCCCACGTTGTGCATTTATTCTTATTTTGGCTGTGCGTAAGTTTTCAAAGCACATTTGGTGTGTTCTTTTTTAGTTAATTGCCAGAGTTGTTAATTGCCAGCGTGAAGCACGTGGTCGATTTTGTGTGGCAGAGTAATTTATATTGAATGAACCATGGCGGTCCCCCACATACAGTCGTGTCTTCACTGAGCACTGTGTAGTCGCTCACGGTATTGTGCGTTTTTTTTTGAGTTGAAAAAATTCAGAAGTGAAAGAGTTGTGGTTTGCTTAGGAGTTGAACAAATTCATATTTGTTCTTATCATTTTTTTTTAACAAAAAAAAGGGAGCAAGTTTGCAAGTTTTGTTTGAAGTTTTTTTTTTTTTTTTTTTTTAAATAAAAATAAAAAAATCAAACTAAACAGAGTGCGTAAGAAAGATTGCAACTTAGATCTTTGAATTTGGTCATTGTTGTTGAAATGGCTAATCCCCTTGCAGATTCATATTTAAATGAATCCACCAAACTTGATGGTGAAAATTATGTAAACTGGAAATTTAAGCTCATAACAGTACTGGAGGCATACAATCTCTGGACGATTGTCAAAGGTGACGAGCCCAAGCCTCAACCTCCTGCTGCCACTCAAGATTGGGATAAGCGTGAAATGAAAGCAAAGGTGTTGCTACGCATGTCAGTGAAGGACAATATTATTCCTCACATTCGGGACTGTGAAACTTCCAAGGCGACATGGGACACTCTCAAAGGTTTGTATGAAACTACTAATGCAAACCGTATTTTATTTTTAAAAACAAAGTTGCTATCTATCAAAATGGAAGCCAATGAAAGCATTAGCAACTTTGTTTCTCGAATTAAAGACTTAAGTGATAAGCTTGGTGATATTGGTGAAAAGGTGTCTAGTACAGACTTGGTAACTGTTGCTTTAAAGGGGTTAGTCCTAGACTATAAAGTCTTTATTTCAGCTCTCTCAGCTAGACCGACACCTCCTACATTTGAAAAATTGGCTGGAATTCTTCTTCAAGAGGAAGAGCGAATGAAAATTTTTGAACTGGAGTCAAATGGTTCTGATTTGGCTTTGACTGCAAGAGGCAAAAGACCATTTCGAGGGAGACCATGGGACAGGAACAAAGGCCGGTTTCAAGCAAAACAGAAAGGTATGACACCTCCTAATTCTTATGTTAAGAGGAACATTGAATGTGATTATTGTGGAAAACCTGGACATCTGGCTAAAGATTGCTATAGGAGAAAGAATAATGAATCAAATCAAAGACATAGAAGGCATAATGGAAATTACATAAACAGAGACACCTCAGTGACTGATGGATTTAAAAATGTTAAGTTGTTTCTTTCTGATGCTGCATTGTCTGTTGAAACTGATGATGAGAATGCTTGGTTCATAGATTTTGGTGCATCAGCGCACATGACTTGTAATAAAGAATGGTATGATAAATATTATGAGAAATCTGATGGCACACACATTTACCTAGGAGATGACAGGTCACTTAAAGTTCAAGGCTATGGCATAATAAATGTGTACTTACCTAATGGACAAATGCGACAGATTCATAATGTGATGTATGTACCTGCTCTCAAAAATAATTTGATATCTGTTTCCACTATCACTGATAATCATTTAAAAGTTGAATTTGGTAAATTGGGGTGTCTTGTGAAAGATGTTCAGGACCACTACAGGGTTGTTTCTACAGGTACCAGGGTTGGAGGATTATATAGATTGGATGTGACAGTGAAGCGCCATGTTGCATTGACATCCAAAGAGACATCGACAGCATAATTATGGCATCACAGGTATGGGCACTTAAATTACAATGATTTATCATTGTTGCAAAGGAAATCAATGGTTGAAGGTCTTCCTATTATGAAGTGTGAACATTTACCATGTGAAGCTTGTGCACTTGGTAAGCAGCATAGAGAAGAGTTTCCTGTTCATACTGAGAAACGACAGTATGATATACTTGAATTAATTCACACTGATGCATGTGGACCTATGCAAACTAGGTCTCTTGGTGGTGCTTCATACTTTGTTATTTTTATTGATGATCGATATAGGTACACCGGGGTCTATTTCATTCGAAGGAAGAGTGATATATTTGAGTATTTTAAAGAGTTTCGAACTATGGTTGAAAAACAAACAGGAAAGTGCATTAAAATACTCAGATCTGATCAAGGGGGTGAATATAAGTCAAAAGCATTTAACACCTATTGTAAATCTAATGGAATTCAACAACAGTTCACAGTGCCACATACCCCTCAGCAAAATGGTGTTGCTGAGCGATGGAATAGAACCTTGGTGGAATCTGCTCGTAGTATGTTGCAAGGTAAGAACATCTCTAATGGTTTCTGGGCAGAAGCCATTAATACTGCTGTTTATTTGAAGAATCGATGTCCCACTAAGCAATTAGTTTTTCAAACTCCTTTTGAGGTTCTTCATGGTTATAAACCTAATGTGAGTCATTTCAGAGTCTTTGGATGTACTGCTTTTGCTCATATTCCTAAGGCTAACAGAAGAAAACTTGATGCCAAGTCAATCAAGTGTGTTTTCATTAGGTATTGTGCGGATCAGAAAGCCTATAAATTGTTTGATCCAAGTTCCCATAAACTATTTGCAAGTCGTGATGTGTTGTTTCATGAGCAGGCTGATAAAAGTAATACAAAGAATGATGCATGGCATATATCTAATGATGCACATATCAAACTTGATACTTTGATTAAGCAGGAATAGGAACAGGTACAGGTACATGTACAGGATCAGGATGAGAGCAGTATGAGCACATCCAGCAGCAGTGAGTCATCACAAGAAGGTGATTCACCGCAAAGCCAAAGAATCATGGATGGAACACCCACAGGCATTGAAGCACCAAGAAGGTCAACCAGACAAACTCGGCTTCCTGCAAGGTATAGAGATTATGCCTTAATGTCTAATATAATGAATGATGTTGAACCAATTGATTATGAGCAGGCTAAACAACATGAACAATGGATTAATGCTATGAATGATGAGTATGCTTCTCTTATGAAAAATCAAACATGGGAATTAGTGGAACTTCCTGAAAATAAAGTTCCAATTGGAAGCAAATGGTTGTACAAATCGAAATTTAAAGCAGATGGTACAATTGATAAATTTAAGGCAAGATTATTAGCAAAAGGATATGCTCAAAAGGAGGGAATTGATTATGAAGACACTTTTGCACCAGTAGCTAAGTTGAATACAATTAGATTACTGATTGCCTTAGCCACAAAACATAATTGGAATATACATCAATTGGATGTCAAATCTGCTTTTCTAAATGGTGATTTAAAGGAAGAAGTTTATTTGGTTCAACCTGAAGGGTTTGTCAAACAGGGACAATAGCATCTAGTCTGCAGGTTAAGAAAGGCATTATATGGTTTGAAACAGGCACCGAGATCATGGTATGTAAAGATTGATACCTTCTTTCTTCAAAATGGATTTGTGAAAAGCAAAAATGATCCTAACTTGTATGTTAAGAAAGATGGAAAAGGAAATGTTGCTTTAATATCTTTGTATGTGGATGATCTCATTATCATAGGCAGTGCTCACAAGTTAATTGAAGAAATTAAAGTTCAGTTGTCACAGGAATTTGAAATGAAAGATTTGGGTGAATTGCATTACTGTTTAGGAATTGAGGTATGGAGAGAGCCTGGTAAAACTCTGATCACTCAAAGCAAATATACAAAGGAAATTCTTAAAAATTTCAATATGACTGATTGCAAAGCTATGTCAACTCCCTTAGAAAAGAATGCAAAGTTGTACAAAGAAGATGGAACGAAAGAGGCAGATGGAACATTATATCGTCAGCTAGTGGGAAGTTTGAACTATCTCACCACATGATGTTTTTAACAAACTATTTGTATGTGATTCAATCTCTTCTAATAAAATAGTTTCATCATACACTGGAAATGGGCATAAGGTGGACACCTTTAATTGCTTCAATTGAATGTGAAGGAATGATGTTGTGTGTAATCATTTTGCATTTTATAGAGCCATTGGAGCATGCACGGGCTTGGAATTCTTGAGGGGAAATAGGTTATGCCATACCTAGATTAGAATAGAATGAGAATTTATAATAGGTTTGTGCATATTCTCTGAAGATTCAAACAATGTTTTTAGAGAAAATTTGTTGACCAAACTTGTAGACGCCCCAAATTGGGAACCTATCAAAACCTGACCACAATTGTTCAAAACAATGGTCAACCAAAAAATCACAAAATATTCAAATTTTAAATAAAAACATATATATTCATGTGCATCCATATGAATCCAAACAATTTCCATAAAAATAAGAAAATTTTCTTATTTATATAGCATGTAATATTGCACATAACCAAAATAACACCAAGAAAAATGCATCCCTAAATTGAAAATACATTAAAAAATAGGCCTTCGATGGCCTCTAACATCCAATATTTATGTTACAACAAATACTTAAATATCATAAAAATCATTGCCTATATTGGGATATGTTGGTTGCATGGTGTTTGCATTGATGTCAACTATGTGTTAGTTAGCTTGACAATGATATCAACTAGTTGAAGGAGTTACTACAAGATGATCTAATGATTTAAATGGGTATTTAGACATTTGTAGGTGTTAGAGGTAGTGGTGTTTCAAGTGGAACTAGATCTGGGAAGAGAATATTCGATTTTCCAAGGATTTTTAGAGTATGTCGCAGGCACGTCATGGTCTCCCAATGCACTTATATAGGGTGTCTCTTATGTTACCTAGGAACTGCCTCAAGCTTCCGCTTATATTCCCAAAACATTTCGTGTACAGTGCAAAAGGAAAATAAATCAAGTTAAGCCAAAAAATTTCCCATGGTTTCGTCAAGCAATTGACTCCAAGTTATGATGATTTGGTCCACAACGACTAACTGGTCAAGTCTCTAGAAAAAAAGAATGGAAAATATTTAATGAATTAATGCAGTTAATTTTCTAAGCTCTTAATGTGTTTTTTGATTTGGTTTTTACATGTATGAACACATTAACATCTAAGTGATCGTTTGATATATTATTTGCAGTGTTAGTAGTAACTTCCTTCGCATTGATTATTGGGTGAACGAGTTAAAGGAGTGAAGTGAGGGGTCAATTAAATTTTAGGTGTGGTTTCAATACGTTCTCTAATATCATGACAAAAAATTCATCTTAAAGATAGTATTGCGTGCACATATCAATGTGGTAGAGCCTTTGTACACATGGATCAACAAAGTGATGTATATACTCACAAAATCTGTGTGTATGGAAAAGTATGGCATAACATACCTATGTAGTGTGATTAGCATAATTTTGTGTTAAAAGTAAAATTGTTGATGTTTATTGGTGCCAAACCCAAATAAATATTCCTATTTTACGTTGCATTGTTATTGATATTGTTCTTTATACATAATTTCATATGATGACATAATGTTATAATGTTGTGGGGTGAATTCAATGTGTAATGATGGAATGCAATTATAAATGAAAAGAACAATATTTCACTAAGAAGCATTAGCATGGTATCAAATTTGGGTTGAATAAAATCCATGGATAACATACGTATGAAAAAACATATGTCGGATAGAACTGAAGATAGTGGATACCTAAAAGAAAGCTAGGGTTTGAAGGAATCCTAGAGTGATCTGCTTCTTCAGAGTACTCATATTGAGTCCCCTCTACCAGATCTTGCCTCAGGTTCAAAGACCTATATATCTTATAATATTGTAAATGATATGTCTTTTCTTATTAATGGGCTAACAAGTTATTTGATGGAGAAATTGAATCCACCTCTCAAGTAGAATTTTCTTAATGGCATGTTAGAATGCTTTGGTTTATTATTGTTTTTGTATTTGGTGGATTCCATATCAACTAGAAGTATACTTGTATGCATAGACTCTTGTCATAGTTGGGACAAAAACATCTTCATGGATTAAGATGGTGCTACTATATGAGACATGCTTAGGCCTGTGATTGTTTCCTCCCTACAAGAAAGGGAGACAAGATGAATATGGTATTCCTTTATTTATGTTATATGTTTAATATAAAGTTTGATGTCCTATGTCAACAATAAAACAAAGAACTTATTCTCTTGGTAATGTATGAGTTCGTGTGACTGAACCCTTCAAAAAATTGTTTAGGCTCGTACCAGACGTAAGGATTTTGATATGGTTTGGATCTTCAAAGATCAGCATGGATTTATGTATGTCACCCTCTTGGACAAGGGTCCAGACTAATCGATAGCGCTGAGAATTTATCTTCCACCTTGGTTAAGATTTTATGCTGTGTAATGGTGTTTGTGGGCTCTTAAGGATGAAAGAACTTTAACCGATAGGGTGTGCAGAGATCTTGGATCTCCCCTAATCTAAGTATGCCCATGTTATCATCATGTCCAATTTGTGGGAAAACCTCCCCATCTGGACAATGGGATGAGGGATTTGGGATAGAGTGTGATCCCTACCCCTTGTATTAATTGGATCTCACCCATGTTGGTGGATGCAGGTGTTATACTATCTAACTCTCAAGGGTCAAGATGGGAAGATCAAGGACAATAGGGAAGTGTGTGATCCTTACCTACGGTAAGTTGATCTAACCTATTGTCAAGGACTTTGGGATAGATTGTGATCCATACGCATTGGGGTAGGTATGATCTCGCCAATTGTCTTTGGATATAGGGTGGAAGTATAGGGCTCCCCTTTAGTGATTCTTCTTCTTTTGATTCAAAAGTGTTCAAAATTATATGAGCATTGATTACAACGATATGTTTGAGATAGGAATATTAGAAAAGATAATAGGATAGGCATGATCCTTACCTATCACGATAAGTGGCATCCTTATTATTGTTTGTGGATTTCAGGTGGCAACAATGGCTGCGAGATGGCGATGATTTCAGGTGGTAGCAATGGCTCCTGGATGACGATGATATTGGGTGTAAGCAGTGACTCCCCAGTGGTATATATTCCAGGTTGGGTTATGCTCTCCGATGTTTTTCTTCAGATTCAAGATTATTCAACATATGGTGATGAGCGAGATGTTTCAAAAAAATATTTTATTTGATGACAATGACGATTCTATTTTAGATGACGACATTTATTTTTGGATATAAGATGGAAGTTGGATGGTTCCCTATGATGATGATGTGGGTTGAAATGGACTCCCCTATGATAATTAATATTCTTCTTCTTCTTTGGATCAAGATTATTCAGCTAATTATCAAAGGAATCAAGTTAGGTTGAGATGGAGGCAACATGATTTGACCTAGTATGCAATAATATGAGATGGGTATTGATGCCTTTCTTCGATATGTATTCTCAATATATGTCATATGAGATGAGGCCCATGATGCAGATGGAAATTTCTCCCTACCTAAGAGGGAGTGTTAGATTTGGAAACATTGGGTCAAATTTCCCCTAAGGGAAACCCCAAACCCCAAATGGAGCCAATCCGTCCCAAAGAAGAATTTAATTGGAATAAAGGAAATAATTAAATTGGTTAATTTTTAATATACAAGGAAAAAAAAATATTTTTGGAATTATTGAGATTCTTTTTAAACTTGATATTTCCCTCCAAATTAAAACTTGTTCCCTCTTAAAAAAATACCCCGTTGATCTATATAAATCCTTGAAGTTTTACAAAGTTGATTATCAATAAAAGTGTTAAATGGTTCTTTGATTTTATTTTATGGTTCACATATAATATTGTTCCTTTCATATAAAGACTCTCGCTTCTCACTCTCACTACAAGAAGACTCGCATTCCTCGAATATTAGTCTCTTGATTTGGATATAAGACGTATTTGGATATAAGACATAGTTCTCGCATGATTACAGTCTCTCGCCACTTGCAGTTCACATTTATATTGCCTTAGGGTTCTATGTAATGCCACAGGACATCACTCTCACTCTCATAGGAAATTTGATGCTCAATATATAGACCTAGATATGGGTAATCTATGATGTGCCATGAAGATGATGAATTTTGGGTTCTATATAGGAAAATGTAACCAAAAAATCACAAGAACTCCACATTGAACAACAAAAACATACTACCAATATCGAGCTTGTGATAATCAATCCATCCTCCATTGAACATTTTTTGATGGAAATTAATATAGTGGAATGACAAAGAGACTATTTTTACATGAAATTTCTAGATTAAGAAACAATTTTTTTCTATTATTCCAGACAATGGGAACCCAAGCACCAAAATCTAGTCATGATAGTTCATAACTAGCTTGAATAGATGAAAAACATTGAACACCACACTTCAATTACCTAGAAAGAGATTGAGCACTAAAAAATCCATATCACATAGAAATATATTAAACATTGAACAACCCATCTTACTTTTTATGTCATGCCTTCTTGATATAGTTTATTGTGATTTTACTCCAAAAAAATAATATTACAAGATACTAGCCAAGCCATACTAATTTAAAAGAAATGGAAAATTATTATAAGTATTACGAGATTTTGTAGATTTCATCATCTTTTTTATGATGTAGTTGTTGTGATACCCATCTTCTACTTCTCTCATTCTAACATTGTATGTATAAGGAAACCAATATTAATAAATACATGATGCTTGACATCATATACCAAATTAAGGAGGATGACAAACTAGGGTAACATCCTCTCTTTGATATCCAAAACACCACCAATTCCTACACATATAACTCTATAGTGAAGCTTTCTAGATATCACTATAGTTTATCCCCCAAATTTAAAATCATCAAATATTTCTTTGACTTATTTTTTCTTACTGATATAGACATTTCATATTTACTAATGGAAAGTGTCGTGTCATATTAGAAATTTCATTTATAGGATATTTTTTCCTTAGATTTTCTTTACAAGCTAGTTCCATTTCCTTTTGTGCACATTATCCCTAATTCCATTTATTCAAATTTGGTTTTCAAATTATATTCTCCACATATTAAATAATAATTTGTTTCTCTTTTGAGATTATTAAATAATATTTTGAACAATTTAAAAGAAATAATTGTTTTACTCATGGTATTTGAAAAGGCTTGATCCTAAGGAATATGATACATTTTGTGCTTATATATTTTTAAGTACATTATTAAAGTTTTCCATGTTCTTCCATTTATTAAATATTTAACTCTATTATGTTCTAAAGAATTTTCTAAATATTTAATTCTACCATGCTTCAAACAAACAATAAATATATTGGTATCTATCCTAAAGGAATACTCAATTTTCCATAATAATAATTGGCTAATTAGCTTTAAGATAAGTGTGCAAAGAGAAATAATGAAATTTTACGTAGTTGAAAAGTAAAATATCACTTTAAATGTTCTCACAACCCATGCACATATAGCTAGATAAAATTCCACCACATGTCCTTTTAAAAGAAATTCTAGAGTGGCAAGTGTGAGGGTACTCTATGGCCTCAGTGAGAAAATGCATGCCTTATTTGAGGGAATCAAAGGAAAACAAATATCCATTAATTCTCTCATAATAGTGGATGATTGTAAAAATAAAATTAGGAACTCAAATATTGGCATGTCCCTAGTAAACCTATATTAATGTCTTTGTATAAACAAATTATGAATAATATCTCTTCCATAGTGATGATTCAAGAAAAGCTCTAAGGTAACTAAAAATATTGGCTAATCCCTTATAAAATCTAGCAAGAAACTTAACTCCTTGCATACTCAGAGTGAACAAAACCTCAAGGGATTTTTGGGACCCTTAACCAATATAAAAATGACAAAGGAAAAGGTTCGTAGGATTAGGTGTCAAATATTATGAAAAAATGGTAAAACAAAAGAGGATGAGAAAAGGTATAATAGTACAATAAACCATAGTTATTACTTTCTTTCACGTCATCCTTCACCTTTGTCAAAGTATGATCCCAGTAGAATACGAAGGGAGATCCTCAAGTTTGAAACAAGGAAACTTTTGTGAACACAAATGACCATAGTAATGGTAGTGACAAGTTGATACTCCCTCATGTGATTCATCGGCTACAAAATTTTGAGTAAGGCATAAGATCATGGAAGGCTAAGGTGTGAAATAACAAAATATTCTGACCATAACCTTCAGGAAATTAAAGGGATATCACAACAAAACAAGGTTTTAATGCTCTAACTCTTGAGAATTTGAATGACCGAGACTAACAATTAATCAATCCATGTATGCTCTCGTGGAAAAGTGACAACATTCGATGACGTTTTACCTTATGAAGCAATGTTGGATAGGAAAAATAATAACTAGAATCCAAGGATTGATATTGATAGGTTAGAAGAATCAAATTTTGTGGAAATGGTTACCTTGCGCATATGATTTGAAAGATTCTAAAGAAAAATACACTCTCTACTAGGAATTCTCACTATCCATATGAAAAAAATACATGACTTGGAATTGGAAATAGGACTCAAACAACAACTAAAAGAAATAGGTAAAGTAATAATGAGTTTAAAACTCTAAGGCAGTGACATCTTCAAAAAATTAAGTTCGTGTGACACTAATTGGACTACTAAACAAAAAAATGGGTAGATTCTACAACCAATATCATAATTTTAGTTTACTAGCTTATTTGTCTCCTTCGAAATTTCATGAGTTACAGCCAAAAGCTATCTAATCTTGGGCATCTTTTACAAATTCTACAATTTTTAGTTTTTGTGGGTGTATGTAACTAATATGGACTATAGGATATCAATGACTATTAAATCTTCTTTAGAAAATGGAGACACAATCTACCTCTTATGCAATACTTGTAATTTTGTTGTGCAATTGTGAAAATTATACTAATTTAAATTGTTAGATTATGTCAAAATGTTAAAAAAAAACTAACTCTAAAATATAGAAACCAATATCAATTATTGCTTAATTTACTATTTCCTAATTAATATTTGTAGTAATAATATTTCTATAGTTATATATTTTGTAGTTATTATTATAAGGTAAAACAAAATACATACATAAAACCCCTAACCATGTTGTATCTCTCCTTTTTATACATATAAAAATAAAGAAAATACATATCTACAACCATCAACCATCATGTATAATTTCTTGTTTATTAATAAAAATGAAATGAAAATGATTTAAAAAAACCCTTAGACGTATAATAAAAATTCCCCCATACCTTCACAAAAAATTTGATTAAAACTAAAAACAATTTATTAAAAAATAGTCATTTTCGATATGTCTCTTTTGTATGGCTTTTGGGTTACCTCTTCTTCTAATCTAGTTAAAGTATAAATGTTTTTTTAAGTGCAAGTCTCTTTTACATTATATCCTAAAGTTTGAATAAAAAACTTTCTATTTTAACATTGTAATTGGCCTTTTCTTTGATGTGATGTTGTCAGTCAAGGCATTGAAAGTCCGGGAAAGCCCACCACCTCATTGTGTCCCACTTCATTTAAGAGGGTGGTGGCATGGCGAACCCTACCCGTGCAACACACATGTGAAATGCATAAACTACTCTTCATTCAAATGCTATTCTTTACTAAAATTGACCATTTTGATAGGAGATACCTCGCTTTTTGGCTTTTCTGGTATATTCAAGCTTCTCTCCTACTAAAGGTTAGATTATTCCCTTGGGAATCTAACTATGAAAGGTTTTTCTTCGATGGTAAATTGACAGAGTCATGTTGTATTCAATAGAATTTCTCTTAGGCTTGAGCATTGGCCTTCTGTTCGATTATGATTTGACATGTACCGACATTCTAGGTGACCTAGATTCAATTTTTGAAGGTCTTATGCAGAAGCACTAAAAGGTTAGCAATGGTAAGGGGATATGCCTGGGAATGTCGGGTTTTCACCTCTAGAGATTTTGATATAAACATTGGAGCTTGATGTTGTAGGAACAAGAGGAGCTAGTTATCACCAATCTAGCACAGCCTCTCTAGTTCAGGTTCATAGGGTTGGTCACTACAGGATATTGTTCTATTATTTTGTTTCAACTATTTCATCCTTTGGTTTTGATATTATCTCGTGGATATTCATTTTTTCTGTTTTGAGCTCAACCAAGTTGAGTAGTAGGCTAAATTATGGTGTTTCCCAATGAGTGTTAGACCCTACCAAAAGACTCTCATTTGTCATTTATTTTCATTTTTCCCCTTTTGTCTGTTGCTTATTTATCCTTGGAATTCCAAAATGCCCTCAATTTTTCCTTTTTTTTTCTTTCTCAATCTCAATTCTTTGAGTCCTCGAGTGTTGTCTATAAGACATGTAGTCTAGTTATTTTTCTTTGGTGCAATATGTCCTAACAATGAATGCACATATGCTAGGGGATGGGGGTAGGGGAACTCACAGTAGGTCATGTTACTAATCTGAAGCTCAAGATGTTGTAGGCATATTCCATTCCACCACCCCCCAAAATTCACAAGGAAATCACCAACTCAAAGCTTTAACCACCAATGACCGACAAACTTCTTCTAATTTAAAAATTTGGGTGGAGAGTGTTAAGATTAACACCTAGGGCCAAATTCCACTTTGGAAAAATCATTTGATTGAGATTATTATTGCATTGAATTCATCTTTTCGAGAGGACCAAAATCAACACAAATATCATCAAATTCGGATAAGCATAATTGTGTTTTTGAATTTATGCCCTCACATGTGCAAATTGTCAAAGTCGACCACATTATCATGTTGGCTCATGAAGCCCAAGAGACATGTCACTTCACCATCAAATATTTGTATAAATAAGGGAGACCTACAACCTCATTTTACTTCATCATCTCACACATTATTCTCTCTCCTCATATGATTGGTCCATAAAACTGATTAGGCATCTCTTTTCCTCACACATGTGGAAAAAAAAGGACGAACTGCATGATGAATTACAAGGCTGAAATTTTAGAGTTTGTTGCAGGTTTTATCATTGTTGACTAGGGGTTTTTTTACCATATTTGACTATAATTTTTGGGTCAGAATTTCATTATTGGGAAACAACATTTATTGGCACAGGAACTGAGGCATTATGTTGAACTTTGTAGGTTTTAACCTTGTATATAAATTACCTGCAAATAAGTTCTTAAAATAGAAAAAATAAACAATGGAAATAAAATAAAACAAATATACACAGAGATTTTACCCTGGATCCCAAAACCAAGACTAGAAGATTGATTTTTCATTATATTCCTTTCAATGTTAAAATACATATATATACATGTTCAAGCATACATAAACCCCAGTCCATTAACCCTCGAATAGAACATAATTGTAGTTCCCAGGAATGGATCTACAAAATACCATGGGAAGAAAACCATCATGCCCAAAACCATGTGCAAAACCCATGCAAAAAACCATAGGTAGGTCTGCCCACCTATTATAGGGTCCAAAAAAAATTCCCATGGCATTTCCTTGAACCTTATGTAGAGGGGGTACCGCCCCCCTACAAACACCCCGAGAAGGGGGGTTGTCGCCCTCCTTGTGACCACTTTGCTACACTCGATACAATGAAGAAGGGCAGGTTATCTGCCCTCGGTGCATGCAACTAATTGTTGAAATAATATAACATGCACCCAACAAGTTTGACCACAAACCAATAATAGAGTTGACCACAGAGTTTGAATGTTGTTTCCATGACTGTGTTTGGCTGAATTTGACTAGCAAAGAAGGCCAAGTTTGTTTGGGTTTGACCGAGATGAAAAGAGGATTGTTGGTTGTTGTGTTGAACAATTTTGACTTTCTGGTTAGGTCACAATTTGAATGTCATTGAGTGCAAATTTGACAAGGTTTTCTTGACTTTGATTTGGTAAGATAATTTTTACTTTTGTACTCTCTCTCTCTGTTTGATATAATAATAAAAATAATTAATCAAAGGGTTTTCCCCGTATTGTGGTTTTTTGTAGCATTCGTAAAATTTGTTGTTCTCTTGTCTTGGCTTGTCTTCTGCACTTTACTGTTGATGTTCTATCTACAATTACTATCAATATGATTTATGGTTAATGTGACTGCTATTGGAAACTTATTGAGATTCTAAAATTACATTGGAGTAATTGTGCTAAGAATAGAACATGCCATTGTTAACTAAAACTAATGGATAACCAATTGGATTCCTAACCTTGATCATACAAAGGGAAGAGAAAGCACCCTCCATTACTAGATAAAAACACATATGAGAAAGATCTCGATGAAGAAACATGCATATCACAATGATATAATATATTATTTGAATGAAATCAAACAAGTGCAACACTATCAACACTCTTGCCTTGATAATTTGTATGTCTCACTTACTTACCATATAATCTAAAACGTCATGCTTTAGCTGGAAAAAAAATTCAAGACTTGGCAGAGGTCACTTCTTCAAACTCTTGATGATATGTTCTACTTGTTGGATTTTTCTTTCTTTCCTTTAGTAGTCTAGTGTATGGAATTTTTTGATCGTATTTTATTGTTAGATGTTTTTACTTTTGAATTGCCTGAAATTTGGTCAATGCTCAACAAATATGGTTTCCTTAGAAGTAAATTCAGGCCAAAAATTACATGAATAGTAATATTTGTGTTGGTGTCTGATGAAATTATGAGACAATACATTTTAATTTATAAAAAAAACATTATCCCCGATGGGGGTGATAAATATGGTAAACCAATCTATTTGTGGTATATAATGTGCAACACTTGGTCATTGGTGTAGGAGTTGGCCTCCTTGTCCTTTCATGACATATTGAGTATGGTAGGTATTAATGAAGCAAGTGTGAACTTCCCATCATGCTCATTGGGAGCAGGAGTGGGTGAACATCGCTCGTATATGTAGGGTGGTTCTCTTATCCGACATGCAGTTTGGGCTTTTTGGCAGTCTAATGGGCATTGGTTGAACTCTGGTAATAGTAGTAAAATTTGGAGCTGGTGCCCTTCATGGGAATGAAGGCGCTTCCGTCATTGATGCTCCCTCCCTAGTATCAGGGTTAGTGATTTGGTTGATTTCCTTTTTCGTGTGTGGTCTCTGGATTTTCTGAGAGGGATGAGGGTTGGAAATTTGTTTCTTGGTCTAACTTGGAAGCCCTGTTGTGGGTGGTTGGATACACTCGCTATTTTTTTTTCCTCTGCGTCCACGGGGTAGCCGATATGCCTTTATAAGTGACTTTACTATGAGGTTATGCATTCTTATGTGTCTTCTGTGGCGAAGGTGCGTTTGTTCTTAGGTCCTTCGATTAGTGGTTTTTCTACAAGGGGTCGAGGATGGTGAGTTGATGGTTTAGTGTCTTGTTGTTGGCTTGGTATCACGGATCCCCCTAATTCTCCTAGTATGATGGGTAAGGTAATTTCTAGTGTGGTTGGGGAGTCTCTTTGTGGTCATAGTTCTAGTGTGTGTTGATACTTGTTGGCTCTTTCTGCCACTACTTGGCACTACTGGTATTGTTATAATGTGTTCAAAGTCATGCAATTATCACTCCCTTCTGCCGACTAAGTGAACTTCGTGCAAGAAGGGGGGTCAGGGGTCTTCCTGCAGGTGGAAATGGTGGAAGAGGAGACTACAGGCTCTCCTTGGGGTGGTCAAACTATCAGTAGCTCGAGAAGGAAGGCTTTTGGGGCTCGTGGCAGTCATGGTGGCTTGTTGGCTGGTCATGGGGGAAGAACCTCGCAGACCTCGAAGAAGGATGAAGTGACGTGTCGAGGTGGCACGAGTAAACGGGGGAAATCAAGACAACCTTGGTGTGGGGAAACAATGTAGCATCATTGTTGTTTGGAAAATTGTCTATATTTGATCCAGTTGGTATTAGACTGTCTGCAAACCTCTGAGAGGGGCCGAAAGGAAGATCATGTAGAGATCATTGCTACGTTGAAAAAAATGAATTACTTTTAGTGTCATGTTCGGGAGCGGGGTGTGGTGGTCTGGCGAGGCCATAATCTATTATCCGAGAAATTTGAGAAGTTGGAGTCTTGGATGACTCACTTCAAGGAGAATCTGAAGTGTTTCTTCCGCCCTCCTCTTCCTCTAGGGACTGCTCCAAAAAATCCTGCTTCTATTACTTCTGATGACGGAGCATAGTTACAAATGTTTTAATTATTTTTTGTATTTTCTTATGCTTTTGGCGTCCTAAGCTGTGTATTTTGTCTCTAGATTTTCTTTTGTTTTTTTTTATCATATGTTGATTGCAGTAGTCAACAAACCTAGTCAGGGTGAGATAAACTGCATGTTGCTACTAATGCACTTATTTTTTTATGAATAAATAGAATTTCGACTTCCTATATATATATATTTAATTTTCTTGTATTTAAATACGATAAGATAAAGATCGTAAGTCACAAGGTTTAGTTGAATTGGTTGGTCCCCATCATTAAGCACATTTTCTATTGGAAGATCACAGGCTTAATCTTAGAGTCAAAATCAATAATTGAACTAACAAGAGAGCTAGAAGGAATCTAGATGGATCTACCTCATAATGTTTCATGAACTTAGAATCACATAAAAAATAAAATAAGATAACGACTAATAGCCATATATATATAGAAAAATAATTACTAATAAATAATTAATAATATATATTATTTTAAAATGTTCACTTATTCTCACTAGTATATAATTCTAGCTTCAAAGAGTGGCAAGCCTCTCCATAAAAATCCTTTAACAAAATAAAAACATGTAATTATAAATTACCACTAATTCTACACTTCATTATAAATCTACATACACCACTAATTCTACATTTCATTATAAATCTACAACCACATAATAACTCGTTCGTTATTGGAAATTAGGAAGTGTAGTACCAACCTGAGGAACAACCTCGGTCTTAAAGATAAATTTCTGTTTCGATATGTAAACATTATTTTGCTTTTGCGGAAATCATATTATAATACATTTTAACCATAATTTGAGGGATGTGAATATCTCATTTTTACCCACATCGTACACGAAAAATAATAGAAAGAAAAGAGCGGGAAGAGTTAATAAGCAATAATTGTAAAGTCAAATTCAAAATAATGTGGTTAGGGTTTTTAACCATGTCAAAATCTAGATATAAAAATGGATCAAAGTTAAAATGAAAAATAAATAAATAAATTATAGCACAAAGAGTTAATCAGTTATAAATGCAATAATTATTATTATTATTATTTTAATTTAATTTAATTTAATTTAAGGTTAAAGAGATCCACCTCCGCAGCGATTCAAAATAATTTGGTTACCGTGTGTAGTTTTAATTGATAATAATTGTAATATTAAAAAATGTGCAAATTTGAAGTTTGAATCCTTTGATTTATCCTATAAGTCGGAAGTGGGGACATAAATGAGCTAGGTGGGGACATAAGTGAGGAAGTGGGGACATAAATGAGGCAGGTGGCGACATAAGTGAGGCACGTATGAGTTGAGTTAGTTGTTATAGTGAGGGCCCATATGTGTTCACTTGGAAGTTATAGGGGGTTAATATGGGTTCACCTTGCTTCATCTAGAAGATACATTTGAATTGACCCTGTGCTGCCAGTAATATAGGTTTATCTAGATGTTACGGTGGTTATAATGGAGCTTTGTATGGATTCACCTCAGTTCTCCTAACAGTAGCTGAGTAGCTGTGAATTTTATTAATTTCCAAATTATATTATTATTATTATTATTATTAATCAAAATTAATAAGTTTTTAATTATTTATTTATGAAAATTAATTAAAATTATTTTAAATTTAAAAAATATATATTTTAAATAAATAAAAGAAATATAAAATTTGAATTTATCAATTTCTTAAATCATACCCAGACAAAATTCTAAGAAAAATTCAATATGAAAAAATAAGATATCTAGTATCCACATTCTTTAACAAAATAACCCGAGAAACTTTTTTTCTTTTGCAAAATTAAAACCACAAGGAGCCCAATTAATCAGACTTCCAAAAGGCTTGAGGAAGTCAAACACCCTCAAGGGCTTGCTTAACCAAATCTCAAGTATCCACATTCTTTACAAAAATAACGGGAGGAACTCCTTTTTTGGGCAAAATTAAAACGACAAGGGGCCCACTTAAAGGGCTTGAAGAAGTCGAACACCCTCAAAGACTTACTTAACCACCTTTGAGGGATAAGATGTCTCTAGACGGTTCACACTATAAATATGTGACATTTTAAAGAATATTTTTAATTTCATTATATTTTCCAAATATGTTAATCATTTTAAAAGGGGAAGTTTAATTGAAGTTTAATTTAGACGAAATAATTTTTTTCACAGTGATACAATTTCAAGTAAAATTGTGATTTTTTGTAATTTAATTTTGTTTTAATGCACAAACAAATTCAATGCCTTGAAAAATTCCACATATTAAATAACTTAACTTCACATTTTTAATAAACTTTGCTAAATTTGGTTAAGAGTCTCACTATTTACTCTATGTTTATTTCATAAACATATGGTATAACATGCTTGTGCCTTTTAAAATAAAATAAAATAGTATTATTATATTTTTTTTCAAAAAAGTTATAAATAACATTTTTTTATAATGTTTTTTTTTTTTTTTTTGTGAACTATGCACACATAAATGGATCAAAGTACATCCTCATGTCCTCCTTTTAAAAATAATAAAAGCATTTCAGCTCTAGTGGTTTGGCGAACAATTTTTTTCCCAAACTCTTTGGGTTCAAGGCATTAGAGTCAAGTTTTTTTTTTTTCTTTTACTACACTTAGCCTAGGCCACGATCAACCTACTCGTAAGATGGAAGGATCTACCCTCTAATGGGATGTTGATCGCTAGGTTTGTACGAGGCTGAAGGTTCGATCCTAGATGGCCCTCGAGAATGTTTAATTACTTCCCCCAAAGAGTGGCATCCACCTCTCCGTCTCCTCATGATATTTGAACCTTCGTAAGTGATAGTAATAATAGATTTTATATTTTTTATTATTTTAGTTCATGTCTGTGAGTCAAGTTGTAAGTGATAATGATAATATATTTTATACTTTTTATTATTTTTACTTGTATTTAATATTTAATTTAGAAAATATTATTTGTTGTATGTTTTTTAGGTTGAATTGTATTTCTTGCAAAAAACTATTGTTTAGATATTAAGTAGAGACAATCAGATCACTCTCTCACTAGGGAGGCCACTATCTCACTAGGGGGACCAGGTCATATCCAAAAATGAGCTCTTCTTTGTGAAGAGATAGATAACTGTAAACTAATGAATACAAGAAAAACCAACCACAAAATGAAAGACTCGCCTAATTAGTTGCCTTGGACTAGAGAAGTAGTGAACATAGGGACATTAAAAATTATGATTACTTATCGAGGCTAAGTGATCTTAGTTCGAAAGTTCAACCTGGGAGAGCTCTTTTGTGTCCTTCGAATTTTTTCCTGCCACAGGAGGTAAGCCAAGATGTTATTCTATTATCTCCATTCTTCATCCTAGGTCCCTCAAGAGCTGATGCAGATGTTCAAGGGAGTGGAGAATATACTTGTGGTGCTCATGTTGGTCCAGGAGTGTGCATCCTAGTAAAAAATTCATCTACCAATAAAGATCTGCAATTTCATATATTGATTAAACCTTCCCCTTGGGTGTCCAATATCTTGAATTTGGTCTTCACATTCCATGGGAATCTCTATATATTAGAGTGTATCCTTTAATAGGAGGCTTCTCTCTCAACATAGTTGATTTCTCTCTAAATTTGGTCTAGTGTGAGGTATGGATACCACATGAAAAAGTTCTCCAATCTATGACGCATACAAATACTGAACTTGTGAGCCCACACTTGATAATAAGCCCCCCCCTACTTACTCCCACCCTCTGTTGAGGCATGCATAAGAAAGTAGTAGGACTAGGAAGAATAGACTTGGTCCAAGACCAAAAACGATTGCTAGGATGGAAAAGGGAGCATTATGTAAGTCTGAACCAGAAATAAAGGATATTATGTTGTCAAGGAGAATGTCCAAGGGGGATTCTGATAAACACACCCCAAGAGTATAAAGAGAATGAGAAGTCTGCACCCCCACCAAACCATCGCCAAATACTAGAAGGAGGCCTTGTAAAAGGTCCAAATAAGAAATAGATCTTGAAACCAAAAGTGACTAGGAGGAGGAAGGAAAAACACCACCACAAGGGAAAGAGAAGATGTGTGACCAGTAGAAATGCAAAGGCTCTAGGAGTGTTAACTGAAGATACTAGAGAAGGAGAAGGGAAATACTCATAGCAGCAACCAAGAGAAATGGTTTACAAAATGAAATGACCAATCCTTAGGATTCCAAGCGAGTAGCTCACTAACCACCCTCTAAATTAAAAAAAAAAACCAGATTGAAAAGAAATTTGTAATTAAATTAAAGGTTATTGATACCTAGATAGAGATGTAGTGTAAGGAAGGAAACAATGACTATGTCAACAACTTGGTTAGTGATTTTTCTTTCTACCACCTAATATTTTTTCATGGTAAATTTTAAAACTCTCCCATGTGGCCATCCTTGTCCCAACCTCTACAATTGTCTTCTGCTTAAGTCATGTATGAATTCCCTTCCATATGAGTGATCACGAAACACATTTGCATATTTAACACCATAAGTGGAATATTAATGCCATGCCCCATCACATGAGTTAACACCTCAATCGATACAAAAATTGCATGGCATCGGACGTCTACTACCTTTATTCATGTTAATTTTTGGCAGACCATTATGATCACTTAAATAATTAAATTCATTGCATTGAAATCCCTCGAGGGTGTGTCGCCATGTCCCTTGATCCATTGGCTAGGCTAATGCCACCCCTACCCATCTCGTCCTTAATTATCACGCGATCAAACATTGATAATTCTCTATGGACCATTTTCCGACATGTGTACTTTAAAGGAAAACCTAACATGAGGTTATAAGTGGATGAAATCATTTTAGATTATTTTAAACACCCAATTTTGGCAAGAAAAGCAACTGTTTTATTTCTTGATCTCTGAACATACATTGGGATCAGAGTTGGGATGCATGAGCTAAGTGAAGAGACCTATTGTACGAGTGATTCTAACCTACAAATTGAAGATACCTTATAGACATGGGTATCATTTTGAACCCTCCACAACATATTAATAATAATTTGTTTGTCTTCCTCAGCCATTAGCTTAGTGAAGCTTGCGACGTGTGTGTGCTCTAATTCCATACAGATACCCATGAGTTTAGCTACAATATTACCACTAATACCCATCATTCAAAAATAATGAAAAGTGGAATACGAAAATTATTTTTGATGAATCCACCATAACCCACTCGACTAAATTTTCCTTTCAAAGCCCCATCAAAATTCAATTTAAGGAAAGAAGGCAGAGGAGAGACATAAGTTACATGACTAGAGATGGGAGGTGGAAAGGGAGGGGATGAAAATAACCTTAAGGAATGGGAGTGAAACAACTTGTATAGAAGCCTCCCTTCATTTCCAAAAACTTACCAATCTTGTTGGGAACATGAAAGGGCAAGGATTAATTTCTAGACATGACCTATAACAGAGTTCCAGATAGACACCAATGGGATAGTTAATCCCTTAAAAATTATTAATTTCACTCTTTGCATATTCCTCGGAGGAGGAAACCTAATAAAAGGGTTAAGATTCAATTTAGAATTTTATTTGTGAAGGATTAATATCACCAACACACTCTAGTATTGGATGTGAAAATTTCTGAATACAATAATGCATAACTCCTACTATGGTATCTTGGTTTACTTCTCCTACTTGTGATTAAATTATACAAGTTATTTGCAGAAAATATTTATAAAATACCGAAGTAAACAAAGCTAACATCCTACACACATACAAATCATTTACTAAATATTACGCTTATTCAAAAAAGTGACATAGAAAATTTTCAGACAACAGTCCCTAGAAAAACACAATGCATGAAAATCGGTGCAACATATATGAGGGTTTATTATTATTAAGTAGAATCTGAGTACAATAAATCTAGAAACCTTACTAGTTAACCCGACATAAAAAAAAAAAGATCTACAGCTAACCTGTTGTTCTGAAGATGGAAAATTTGACTGATCCATACCCTCAAACGAGATTTACAAGACTTGGCTAGATTTTACCTCTAGAAACCCTAGCACTGCCGCTGAAGCCCTTGCGTCATCCCTGCTAACCTATGTGTGCCTGTGCGCTAGCCTGGAGAGGGTTGTGTAGCACCAGACTGGGTGATGCAGTCCCTAAACTACTTGGATGGCCTCTGTGTAACCTTGGGAGGCTTCCTGCTGCTCAGCGTTGGCCTTTTTGGGTTTGCGTAGCACCTGCATAGCGTCTGAAGCCCTCTGCGCTGCGTAGTTGCTGCTGCTGCCCCTGCTCCTCTGCGCTACTATTGACTGCTGCTCCTCTGCCTCTTGCTAATTCTTGGCTCTTGGATAATATTATCCTCTCAGCCAATACTACCCCTCGCTGCAGAAAACTCTTGTGGAAATTATTAGCAAACCCGCCCTATAATTCTAGCTTAGTCTTAGCTTTGCCTCTGTGTGTGTCTCCAACTGAACCTCAAGCCTTTCTCTTATTGAGGGATAATATTAAAATACTGCTTGATCTACGTCACTTAGAACATTTCATCACACGTGTTTAATTAATTCACTTTAATTTTTCTAATCCCCTAAGTTAGACTTATGGTCCTCATTAAAAAAATTAGTTAATTTAATATCTCACACATAATATGAAATTTCTCGAAACGTTTTCTCGGTTTTGGAGGTGATGTGTTTCTTAGCCCCTCCACAAAGTTTCAGGGCTAGAGCACACCCAATGCTACCCCAATAAAAAAAATCTCAACGCTCTCTCTTAGCATAGAGTGTGCTCTAACAATACATCCACACCATGTATTACAATATATTGGCATTGGACTTTGCGTTGTTGATGCTTAACCTATTGCCCTCCATCCACTACGTTGTTGGTCTCCATATTATTTCCCATTTCACTGCCGCTGACACTGCCACATCTGTACTGTAGCTCCCTCTCAAATTTATGCATCATGCTGCCTATAGCACTGCAACTACTAACTGCTACACTGAAACTCATTTTTCAAGAAGTAAGCAGCTAAAAGACTCCTTCCTACTATTTACAAACAAGCCAGGCTACATCCCATCACTGAAACACCCTTGGCTGTTGCTCTATGATGTCCTTCTGAGGCCACTACACTGCTACAGCTCTGCACTATGTGAGCACTACCTCTCTACGTTGCTTCCTCTACGCTGTTGTTATCTTTGCACTATGATGCTCCCTCTATAGCATCTCAACACCGCCCTTTTCTTCACTGTGAACTTCTGCATCCATATACTTGTCCTACTACCGTCTTCAGCCTCTCGTAACTCGTATGTGATCTAAGAGTTGGCCTTACTTAAGGATCCTGCCAGCACCATTTGAAGCTTCTCTACATATCCATATCGCCCCACTCACATGGCTCATTAGCACTCATGGCTACGTCATCATCACTCCCATCATCCTTTGCTGCTGCAGCCTTTGATTCAAAATTTTCTTTTTCCTTCTTCTTAGGACAAGTGTTGGAAGAGTTTCCAAGTTCGCCACAATTAAAGCACCAGATCTTGGATGGGTCCCTCTTTTTCTTCCCTTACTGCCGTCTTTCCTTCAAGGCAAGGGATGCATCACATTCCTCTTACTTCTTCACCCTAACAGTTCCACTGTTGTTGTTGTGCCTCTTGGTGATTCTCCTGATCTCCTCTTGATAGAGGATTTCCCACATGTTCGCCAAGGATGGTAACGCTGCCCTGCCCAATATTCTTTGGACAAATGTTTCCCACTCCTTTGTGACTGCATTTAGGACAATCCTTACCAAGAGCCCTTTTCCTGGAGTGGCACCCATGGCAATTAGTTGATCCCGGATAGTCTGAAGTTGGAAAAGGAAGGGATCTATCTCCTCACCCTTCTGCATCTGGAACAACCTCATTTGATTCTCTAGAAGCATATTTCGTTGAACGTATCTTCCCTGATACATCATCTCCAAAGCATTCCACATCTCATTTTTTGTCTTCTTTCTAGAAATGTGTGGCATGATGTGATATTTTACTCTGTCCATAGTCAAACACTTAGCCCACGCTTGATTTTATTTTAATTTCTTCAAAGGATTAGGATCTATAGGCTTAACAATGACATTATTTGAATGGTTCTTGATTTCGTACTCATCCAGGACTCTTAGTATCCTAGCTCTCCAAATGACAATGTTGGACACACCGACCAACCTGTCCTGATCTCTCAGCCCATGAGAATCCATCTAGCTCAAATATGATGGAACAATACTCTTCTCCCTCTTTCTGTTGAAAGACTCAACAAAAGTGTTGGATTTGGGTTCCTTGGTGATTAGAAACCCTCTATAGTAGCTTCTCCACCTATCAACTGATTTCCTTATTTGAAATATTCAGCGAAAACAATCAGACAGTTCTCTCTGATCACCCTCCTGAATGAATCTCAGATATGTTTGGCTCAGATCTGTTGAGTGATTGTCTTCCTCCCACTCTATGATACTTAGGGGTAGAACTATAATAATAAGGGGGTTACACTAACAACAATAAGGGACTACACTAGTGAGACCTAACATGAAATAAAGGGAAGTAATTCTAACACATCACACTTAGAAAATAAATTTTGGAAATCTCAGTGACAAGTTGATCCATACATAGAGGATCTAGATGAGATATTAAAAAGGATGAGGTGAGAAAGAAAAAATATTTTAAGTTGGAAATATAAAGGTGACATGAATGTTGCATTGCAAGGGATCCTGTCCTCTGTGTGGGGGGATTTTTTGTGTTTTGGAGGAATTCTCATAATAAAGACAATATAGGCCAGGCTAGATACCTTTGAGGAATGTTAGCTTTAGTGGTATAGAGGAGTGAGCTCATTGCAATGGTGACAATCTTCACCACTATTTCACGTACGCAGAAGAGGGGTTCATTTGAAATGGTGCCATTTAAAGGGACCTCCAAATATATGTATGAAATCACATAAATGCATTGTGTGAGTTTCCTGCATCACTTTTAGCTCAAACTTATGATTTCCTCTATAGATAAATTATTTCAATGAGATATGAAGAATAGGTGGGCTATTACATCACTTTTGAACCATTGTTTCCTAAATGAACCTTCAATGCAGGAGGAGAAAGCCATTATGGATTTCGAGTTCAACAATTTTTTTTTTGGATTATAGTATGAAATAATTGCACTTATTAGACTACATTATTCCTTAATGTCCCAATCCCAACAAGGAAAATAACAGAGGTCAATAGGTCAAATAGGCCAGTTGAGCACTGCTTGAGGCCTATGTAGATGAAACTGTGTTAAAGATGAAGAGGATTGTGCAATATAATAAAGGGTTCCTACAATAGCGCTAATAATTAAGAAGTTATTATTGCTATTATTGAGGTGCTAATATAATCAATGTAAAGCTAGATCTGGTTGTTAAATGACATTTTGAGTGGATAACAATGATCTTTTACAACTGTATCCCTTATCTCGGTACCATCACTTTTCAAGTTGGTGAGAATGATCTTATCGTTGATTCTAATCATAGATAAAAATTTGCACGGTTAATTAAAATTAATTTCTACATTTCATGCCATAATAAGAATGGTCCTTATCAAAATAAAAATAAAAATTTATAGGCGAGTCCTTAGTGAAGGGGCTAGTGAGTGAGTTTTTCTCATGTTAATGGATTTGTGTCTTTGTATCTAGCAATATAATTTAACAATTTTCATATAATAGAAATATATGGAGGTTTATTGTTATTGAAAATGAGACAATGTGTAAAAACACTTATTTAGACTAACTTACTAAATATGCAAAAACATAGTTGGTAAAATCATCATTTAAGTTTTTCAACAAAAAAATCCTAGATACACCATTCATGATGAACAAAATATGATACATCTTAATTAATCCCTAAGGAAATAATACATTACTAAAAAAGATATATAAATAGTAAGAAAACACTCCTAACTCTATTTCACATGGAGAAAAATGAACATTGATGTAATTATTTTTAGAAAATAAATTAATAGAAATGGAATCAGAGGATTTTTGGAAATGGTACCTTATATTTCACTTCTCGAGTGTGTTGTAGTGACATAGTAAAATAGTACTAAATATTATCATGTAATTTTTTCATAGGGATATGACCTACACATCAACCAGAAATATGTTATAAAAAAAAGGAAATATGTCACGTTGAGATGCCAAATATATGATTTGAGATAAATTGATCTTACGAGCATAAAGATATACCGGTTCATTGATTAGAGAGAGTTTCTCCCCCTCATGATTGATAATCGATCATCATTCTCAAATAAAAGTTAAATATAACAACCATTGTAAATAAAAAATACTTAACGTCTGTGTCTATATTTCTAGAGATCACAATCTCCGCAGACCAATATAAATGCAGCATATGAAAATTGAATACGTAGAATGAACTATTATGAATAGAAATATGCAACTATTATTTACTATATTATACCTTAAAGAATTTTTGATCCAATACTACAAAATATAGATGGAGTAATGGAGAAGAACCAAGAAGGCACGATATTTTCAACAATAATAGTATCCAAATTCTTGAAACATGTTGATCCAAGACTCTTTGAGAAAAAATCATACAAAAATACACTAATCTAACTTGAGCTAGCTAACCTAATACTAGACCTGGGTGAGACCATATTGGATCTTCGATAAACTAAATAAGAACAATATAGAGAAAACAAATATGAATGAAATAGAGAGGGAAAATCACTCTTTTTCACAATACCTAACAACCAGATGCTAATGAAAAAAATAATGAAGTGTATCTATATTTTTTGTGAAGCCTTGGTATATAAAATACGAATGGAAAAGTCCTAGTCCTACATAGAAAACCAAAATGATATTCCAAACTTTATTATGGCACAGGGATGCACTACAATTCAACCTTCCAAATTTACTAGGGTACCATTTTCTTTTCACAACTCCACCAAATAACTATAGCTTGTGATCATTGAAAGAAATGAGGATAAATTTTAAAAACGGATCAAAAAGCTAATTTCCCTGAATACCTAATTCCACGTATGCAATAAAGTGTTGAACGTGGCCCATGTATACTATTATCCTCATTTTTTCCATCTTCTCTAAATGCTTAGCAAAGGATGGAGACTCTTATGGGTCAATTCAAAAGGAAGCAAATATTTTCATAGAGTCAATTGGAAATTATGTTTCCTTCCCATGGGACGGGGAATAATGGATTTGGATCCATTCCAAATATTTTATGAAATGTAAGGTAATCAATGGTACTATATATATCTTTTTTATAATCTTATCTTTAATATCAAACTTGACCAGATTTGGAGGTTCTAATCCAAGTATAAGCATGGCTAAACTTGGAGGATATATCAAAGCCTTTCATTGAGATACTGATGGATTTATTTGGACTTGTGTGACTTATCCTTTGGCTATAAGCTCTAATACCTAGGTGTAGCCTGACCCAAGGGCCTTATTTATGAAAAATAAGGAAATGATTCAACAACAATTATAGTTTTCTTAATTTCCCAAGTAAACTTCGTGATAATTAATTGGAATATAGGTCCTCATCATCATCTAGAAACAAAGAAATAATTGTTTTCTCAAATAAATATAGCTTAATATAATGATTACATGCTATAATAGTATCATGACTTGTGCAAACTTTAACTTGAAGTTTACGTCTTAGGTGAAAATGGAGATCCTACACTAAGCTAGCTACCTATGTTTTTGGGTAATCTTAGTGATACCATTAGAAGTAAATTAGTTTCTTATTCCCCATATTAGTTTTCCCACTCCCACATATTTTAAAGTCATATGAGGCACAATGTTATCAAATAGTTCAAAGAAGTGCAATAGCTATCCTCCTCTTCTTGTTCAATAAAATAAAAATATCATGACACTAGAAATGAATATTTTATAGATTGGGAATCCTATAGAACTTGACAAAGGAAATTGTGGGAGGGAATTTGTCATAAAAAACCCTAATTAGATTCTATAAGGTTAGATACCAAACTCAAATATAAGGATTACCATCCTCCAGACATGAGTTTCATGCCTATTACTGTATGATTTCTAAACTCTTTTATGAAAGCCAACTGACCTCCAATTTTATTGTGAAGTTTATTATAGGTTGTATCATAACTTTTATTATAGCCTTGATGTTACTTTTTTATTGAAATTGATAGGTTTCTAGGCTACCATGCTTTCAAGAGTACTTTTGGTGATTTCTAACCCCAATGGGGGAAAGGAGACAATAGACCTTAATCACACAATGGAACACCCACCACAGAAAACCCATACCAATGACCTAGAACCCATTGATGGAAAAAATATTCAATAGCCAAACAATCCTCAATAGGTAAACAAAATTTGAAATGTCTATTTCAATAGGAAGAAATTAGGATTTCCTGGGATGGAAGGGAGTTCGGTCAGCAGTGTCAAGAACATTATGAGCTACTTGTGAAAAGATACTTTTTCACATTCGTATCTCCAACTGTCCCAAATTCAAAGCTATATCTATTGTTCTAGTAGCTAATTTTATTCATACTAATTCCCAAGATGAAAAGTAACCTTCTTAATAGGTATATTAGTCAAAGCCGCTAATATCATAGTACACAGAAGATTAATCTACCAACATCTACCAGCATGTAAAATTCATGCAACATAGAGAGTTATGAGACATCCTACTGGGGAAGGTTTATCTTCATACTCCAAAGACTCTTTTACTTCTTTATCTTTAGCTTCTTCATCATCCTACACACCTTTTGGCTTCTGATTAGTAACAACAGGAATAACCGGTACAAAATCCTCTAGTTCTAAATATCATTGCAAGAAATAATGAAATATATATATATATATATATATATATATATATATATATATATATATATATATATATATATATATATATATATATACATACATACATACATACATACATACATACATATTCAATTTGTGTAAAATAAATTATCTTGTAAACAGAAATATACATACCTCAAAACAAAATAACAAAAATGTTTAACATATTTACTCACAAATTGACATCTACTTGTTAAACTATAAAAATACAAGCCCCACACAACATGACATGTACTTAAAAATTAGAGGTACAAAGATATATATATATATATATATATATATATATATATATATATATATATATATATATATATATATATATATATATATATATATATATATATTATATATATATATATCACTCAAAGTAGAAAAAATTCTTAAAAAAATCCCATATAAGTGACATAACATTGATCTATAACTTGTCACTAAAAAATTCTCGCAAGATACATAATGCTATTTTTAGATGGGACAAAATCCACATATATAAGCCTATTTTGAAAAAAAAAAGTTTTTTGACTAAGATAAGGTTGAAACTAATATTTGATCATGGCTAATCAAGGGAGGAATTTGAAAAAAAAAATTAGGCAACAAATTAGAAAATTATTGGAATAATATTCGAACTAACAAAAGCTAAATTATCATTTTAGCTTTGATATAAATTGCATTTAAAAAATTTCCTAAAAATGAACCAAACATATTAAAAGTTTGCATGTGCTATGTTGGGGTTTTGAGAGGTTTTTGAAGCCCTTTTAGTGTTAAATTTGAAATTATATTACTCATTTCCTTGGCATTCATGGTAGTCTGACAGGTAGCATGAGTGTCCCTGCTCGAAGGGGAGAGATGCCCTCTTACCTTAGTGTAGCTATTAGAGATTCAAGTGGAAAAAATAGTGCCTCCACAACACCACATCCTAAAGATGACCCTAATCAAGGAACAATCATTGGAGCTAAATGGCAGGCTCAGCTTAGAGGGAAATTCCCTCCTAGGGCAACCAATATGCCAATATTTGTGATCCTAGCCAACAAATTGGAAAACTTGCAGAAATTCATGAAATATCATGCATTGATTTGTAAATTTGTTGGTATTTGGCCTTCAAAAATATATCTTATTAAGTGGATTAAGTTGAAATGGAAACCAAAAGGCAATATTGACTTAAAATTGGGAGACAAGGGCTTTTTCATAGTTATTTTTACCATTCTGGAAGATAAACAAAGTTTTTTTTTTAAATGTCCCATATTTATACTATAATGTGGGTCCCTTCATGCAATTCTAGGAAGAGTGTTATAATCAAGATCAAGAGAAATTTATGACTGCAACAATTTGGGTCTGTATTTTCACATTACCATTTTATTTATGGAATCCTGAAATCTTGGAAGGGATGGGAAGTTCTATTGGGAGATTCGTCAAAGTTGCATACTCAACATGCCTAGGGAGATATAAATAATTTACATGAATTTTTTATATATGAATATTACTAAATGTTTTCCTTGATTTTTGGAGCTTGAATACAAGGAAGAGGTTTGGCAACAACTGATATATTATGAAAATATACCATTTCATTGGAGAAGGTGCCAATAATATGGTCATTTGTAAAAATATTTCTCCCTAAAAAAAACAGATATAGGTGAAGTAAATACCTGAATTGAAGCAAAGAAACTAGAGGATATTAATGAGGTCTTCCATGAGGTAACACATGAAAAATAATCAAAAAAATCACCTCAGAAAAATAAATCATTCCAGCCATGGAAGAATGAGGAAAATCAAAACAAAAGTGTGGTTTTGCAGGAGATGGGGGGGATTTCAAAGGAAGCGACTAAACAACCTGAATCATTGGCTAGGATTCCATCGAGAAGAAAAGAAAATACCAAAAGGAAAGTGCATGCGAAACTCTTGGAAAAGGATGGACACAATCTAGGTGTGAATCAAATCAACATGTAGATTGATGGATCAAAGAAATACTTAAGTACAAAGGAACAAGTTTGGAAAAGATTGTTGAATGAATGACAAAATCTGGATGAGAGATTCATACTAGAAGATGAAAATAATATATACCAGGAAATATTTCAGCAATATCAATCCAAAAAAAACCAAAAATCTCCATATCCACCTGATCCGTCGAGATCCCAAATGGTTAGTAATTTGGACCAAATTTTACCAAGCAAAGCAGAAAAAATGGGGCTTAGATAATTTACAAGAGTCAATCGAGATGGTAGGTGATTTTCTAGTGAACTCATGATGGATAGTGCTACTATTAGTAGTTTTCCACCATCTAAATAAATATTCTCAATGATCATACTCTCTTGGAATGTAAGGGGCCTCAATAGTCGAGGAAAAAAAACTACTTAAAGGAAAAATTAAGACATGAAAATCAAAGCATAATGATGCTACAGGAAAATAGGGTATAAAAAACGTGGCTCAAGGAGATTATAAGTAAAATGTGACCCATGCATGATGCAGTGTCCCTAGATGCCTAGGGCAGTGCAGGGAAGGTGGCTATTATTTAAAAACCATCCGAAATAATTTTTTACTATTGTGTTAGTTTGCTCTCAATTATTTTAGGAATATTTAGACATATTGGCACCGAGGACTAGGAAATAATCTTAGTTGTTTATGGCCCTCACATTCCAAGAGAGAAAGTCACTTTCCTTCAGAATCTAGGAAAGATAAAGAACATGATTCAAGAAGAATTATGGATCATTGGGGGGGGGCTTTAACCTTTGCCTCGATGGAAGAGAAAAAGGGTGGGATTATAAGACAATATCCTAAAATGGAGGCCTTTCGAGATCTGATCTCATATACAAAATTAATAGATATTCCCACTAATAAGGGAGTGTACACATGGAACAATTGATGCAAAGGTCAATAACGGGTAGGCTCTTTCCTAGATTGATTCCTTGTGTCATAAGGTCTTATAAGAAGAGACCTATTCTTTGAAGCATCAATGCTTTCATGCTTGGGGTTAGGTCACTAGACGATCCAGCTTGAGATGGATATGAAGCTTTCTCCAAGAATTTTTCCTTTCCATTTTGAGTCATTTTGGCTTCATGACCCATCTTGTTGTCGAAATATAGAAATTTTGTGGAAATATTGCGTAGTGAAAGGACGAAATAACACGAATACCGTCTAACTCCAGTTGAAATAACTCAAGAAATAGAAATAAAGGTGGAATAAAATGAAGTTTTGTTTTATTATGAAATATCAATAGCAACTCCAAGAATGCATGCAAAACATCCAACAACATATGATTATTGAAGGAAGATTTGGAGCCCTAGCAATAGATGAAGGAAGGATTCTAAATTAGTTATAAGAGAGGTGGAATCATTAAGAAATCATCTCGAAATAGAAATCCTGGATCTAGTGGCTTAGAGAAGGGGAAAGAAATACTTGTTTCCTCCAAAAAGCCATGATCCAGCACCACCAACATAACAATAAATTTTCGTTCAAAGATTCCACATGAAATTGTATGGTAAATCATGATGAAATGGAAAATATTTTGGTAGAAAACTTCCAAAACAGCCTCTCTAAATCACGTTAGGAGTGATCATAAGCTATTCAGAGAATAACTCGACATATCCATCGGCTAGTGAGTAGAGAAAAGAGCATGTATTTAATGTGTGTTGTAACTCTGGTTGAGGTTAAAAAAGTGGTTAAAGAGATGGGCATGAAAAAAGTGCCCAGACTAGACGTCTTTATGGTAGAGTTATTTCAGAAAACCTCGCCATTCATGGGTTATGGCATCCTGGAAGTAGTGGAGGGACCCCACTGATCCTAAAGGGTACATCTAGCTCTCAACTCCTCTTTTATTGTGTTAATTCCTAAATTTTCTCAGTCTGAGGAGCCTCAAGGTTTCCATCTGATTACTCTTTGTAATATTATCTAAAAGTTCATTTCCATCATTATGGTTAAGATACTAATGCCCCCTTTTCCCTACTTTATCTCCCATGAAAAACTAGTTTTTTCCAAGGTCTCCAAATTCTTCATCGAATCATTACCACCCAAGAAGTTATCCTTTCCCTCAAGCATCTCAATTCCAAGGGTATGCTAATTAACTTGAACCTTTCCAAGGCCTATGACCATCTCAGCTGTCACTTCTTACTGAGCATTTTGAAAGCCTACAATTTTGACTCTGGGTGGATAGCCTGGGTTTAATCCATGATCTCCTCCTCGATGTTCTCGATCTTAATCAATGGCTCCCAATCACAAACATTTAATCCCTAAAGAGGTCTTCACCAGGGTGATCCTATCTCTCCCTTCATTTTCATTCTAGGAGTGGAAAGTCTAGGCAACTATATCAAATCTATTATTCACTTGAGAACCATGAGAGGAATTTTTCTTTTAGGCAATGATATTCCTCTAACCCATCAACAATTTGTTGATGGAATAATGTTATTTTTCCATTTCTCTCTCACACAAGCCAGAGAAATAAAATCTATTCTCCAAGATGTTATGAAATCCTTAATCATGCTGATTAATAATGAAAATAAAATATATATATTTTTTCAACACTTCAACCCCTACCCAGCCCATACTAGCTCAGATTCTAGGATTTAGTATTGGATTCCTACCTTCCAATTATTTATGTATCCCTGTAGTGATTAATTACATGAAAAATTCCTGCTACAAATATCTTCTAGATCATACTCAATATAGAATTCCTAAGGGGTCTCGTAGCTCTCAATATATAAGTTCATGTGGTCCTTCTAAAGGTTGTTCTTGAATCTATGTTGGTCTATCAACTATCGGGTCTAGCTGACCCCAAAACCTCATGTATTAGCATGGTTGATATCTCTAAGAAATTTCTATGGAGAGGAGATAAAGAAGCTAATAAATTGGTGCTAGTAGTCTATAAAAATATTAATAAACCGAGGTAGTTGTGGGTTTTCGTATCCAAGATCCTTATACCCTAAATCAAGTTATGGGTATGAAACTTTGGTAGAGATGGCTAGAGGTTAGAACTTATTTTTGGAAGACAACATGGATGTGAAAATATCAAATTCCTTATTTAGCAGAAGATATCTTAAGAATTTAGAATACCCTGAAACGATCCTCGATATGGAATCTACCATAAAAAAATATTTTATGTTCTGACACCTTTGTGGAAATCTGTAATGGGAGACATGCATTGTTTTGGTAGGACTACAAGCATCAAAGAATGAAAATCTCCAGTTGGAAGGATCTAGAATTTTTTTTCTTTATACCAACAGCCAAAATTTTACAATTGTGGAACATTTATGGAAATCATATTTCAACATATATTGGAGGTAATAGAAGGAAAAAAAGGCTGACCTAAATCCCCACTATCGAATCAATTGGAATTACTAGAAATAGATCTTAAAACAATAAAGTTTACAACTCTAGAAGGACCAAATATTCTAAGATGGGTTTGCACAACTAGAGGGATGCTTACATAAAGAAATCCTACAGATTAACTACGAATGCACCTATGGACTACATTAATCCTATATGTAGGAAAAAATGGACATAAAATTTTTGTTCAAAGGTAGCATAATTTATTTGGTTGGTGTCTCAAAGAATAATTCTAACATGGGATAAACTCCAAAAACATGGAGTCCATGGTCCCTCACTATGAAGCACATGTGAAGCCAATATTGAGGATATGGAGCATCTCCTAAAATTTTATCGACCAATTATGGAGAAACATTGTGAAACTTTTTGAGCATTTGGATTGAGACATTACCAGCATTAGAACATCTATAAAGAGGTGGAGGAATGAAATTTTCTCCAGCCCTATCTTGAATAGGTCATGGAGTCTCACCTTGGGTTTTCTCCTCTGAGCACTTTGGAAAGAAAGGAATAAACATGTTTTCAAGGAGAAAATACTTTCTTAGGCAGAGATCTGGGAAGGAGTCCTCCAAAACATAAGATAAAGTATATTAGTGGAGAAATGGCACCTTGATGATTGGAAGGTAGCTCCTCATGAAGCCAACATCCTATATAGTCTGAATCTCTCCCCAAAAATTCTTACTCTGGCATCTTGGAAACTCTTGGTTTCCCTTCGATCCTCTCCTTCTAGGTTTTCACCTCCTCCTATCGGTTTTCTGAAGCTAAATTTTGATCGGGCGTCTAAAGGTAAAGCTGGGGATGTAACTTATGGATACATGTTCAGAGATTCTTAGAGTTTGGTTCTTCACTTTTACATAGTTGAATGTTCCTTTTCCACTAATAATGAGGTCAGATTGAATGTTTTAAAACATGGGATTCTCATTGCAAGAAGAGAAGGGTTTATAAAGTTGGTGGTTGAAGGTGACTCTAGCCTTGTGGTTTAAGTTATTAAAAACTTGAATCATGGTACGAAATGGTATAAGCTTAGTCATACTTTGAGGATGACACACTTGGTCTAAGAGATTAGCGAAATCATTCCTTAATTTTGCTACATTATCCCATTACATGTTCGAAGAATTGGTAAAATATAGGCTAAATATCTGGCCAATTGGGGATGTTTACATATGGGTACAACACTTGATACCCTGTGGAAAAACAACTCGTGTAGAGATTATATAGATCCCCTTCTATAAGTTTTGGCTCAAGATTCTCCCAAAAACTAAGATCTAGGGGAGGATGGCCATCAGTGTCCCTAATCGGGGTTTGATACAGACCAATATCCCTCTCGGGATTTGCGTTATGGTTGAGATAGTTGTTGGAAAGGCTGAAAGGAGGCCACACCACAACCCTCGCATATGTGAACAAGTTAATGTGATGGTAGATAGCATGCTAATGAAAAATGCTGAAAGGAAGAGATGCAAATCTCAAAAAAATATAGGTTTTGGGTTGATGAATCTCCTACATGAATTTTTCATGTTATTTCATTTAGTACTAGGGAGAGTTCAAATATTTTGGTTCTCCAATTTATGCTTGCTCAAATGGTTGGAGGAGTTTCTCTCAAGACAGGACCAAGTGACGGGCCTCTAAATTAGACATAAATTCATGCCTATATAACCTTTCTTAGGCACATAAAAGATATATTAAATCTCTCGTTCTACACTTAATAATTATTTTTTATGCTTTAATATGTTCTTAGGAAGGTTTATAGATAATTTCATACTTGTGCCTAATATTATTTATTTTTTAAGGATATTGTGAGAATTTTGAGAATATTATGAAGATTTGGAGAAGGAGATAATTTAGGGACATTCTCCCTACCACTGGAGGAAAAATATTGGAGAATAAATGAAAAAAATATCATGAAATAGTTGAGAAATTCTAGAGATATTTTTGAACTCTGATGATTGCGAAAATTTAGGAATGTGTTCCTTGTCATTTACTACAAACTCCTAGTTTTGAGAACCAGATCCACTATTTGAGGTATTTTACAGGTGAATGCTTCCTCCTTTCAAGGAAATTCTTCCTCATATTTTTTTATAAGTACCAATTTGAATTTTCCTCTACCGGTAAGTATTGTTTAGTCTTATTGTGGAGAAAACTTGTTTTCTAGCAACTCCACTTTCTTTTGTTGTAGGGATGTACTTGGACTGATTCAATAATGAATTTTGGTGCCATTTTTAGCTTCTAAGGTTGGTTTATTATATAGTAATATGAGTCCTATTTTGGCTTGTCCATCCCAAGAGCCTCAGATATCTCGTGTACAATTTATTTAGGTTCTTTTCACTTCTTATTCACATGCATCACTTATATCTGTTTTTCATATTTTTGTGTTTAGTATTGTTTATTTCCTTGTTATAGGATTGAGTTAAAATATTTAAGTGAGTTATTTTGTAGGTTTTTTACTGGTTCAAAATCATTATTCATCCTTGGAATAACTTTGGAAGGTAATCTTAATCATTAAGATACTTGGATTTGGTTTACTAGTTCATGAATATAAGATTTGTGGAAATGCCTTGTAGCAAAATAGTAGTAATTTATGCTATTTTTTAGAAGTGGTTAATGAGATAAATTTGAATTTATTAAACTTGTATTAGGTCACAATAATGTTAAATTTAATAAAAAAAATTACCCCATTTTATTTTCACTTGATTAGGTTAGGAATTTCATAGATTAACTAGCTTACTAGTTCTTGAATTTCCAGATTTTAGAGTAGGAATTGTCTGTTATTTTTCTTCACTCGTGAACATGGGTATTTTGGAGTAATTTCACTTGGAATGGATACCTAAGACATCCTAATTACTAAAAAAAAAAGTCCATATTATTATAATTTTATTTACTTTCTCATTCAATGATTTATTTCCAAAACATACTTTGTTGCAGCAAAAACACAGTTTCTTGTAGCACTCTTGTGGCATGTGTAAACTCAACTAGATTTTCTCCCAAAGGTTGGTTTTTGTCTCTTAGGCTTGAATCATGACCTCTAGGATATAAATACATGATTGAGGAAGAATAAAAACAACTTAGGACATTTATGTTCAAAAATTATATTAGGTCTTTTTATTTGAATTCATGGTCATAGAATTTCAATTACAAATGGTTTCTCTTTCCTAGGATTAATTTATTTTCAAAGAAACAATTCCATTTCTGCAATTAGTTTAGGTTTTGATTTCATGAAATTCCCTCCATTACATCAGATCACGAAAAGAAGGATACATTGTATGGTGGACATATAGTGTTGATACCTCTTATGTTTGTACGAGCCTTGGGTTGGTAATCGAAGTTTGTAGCCTCAATAGTTGCAGCATTATTGTTTCAATACTGAGGCTAATCAACGAGCCCCTCTAGTTTATGGAATTCACAACTGCGTATGCTTCTTTTTTATTTCCCTTATCTCATCGACCGCGATCTCCATGATATTTACTACCCAATGAAATTTTATTGACAATCTTTGTAATTTGAATGCTGGAAGAAAATGAAATGGGTGTTTAAAAGGTTGGAAAGTTTATGTGATTTCATTTTCTGAAGTTTGTTATGTTTCGATGCTAGTGTCCATTTTATTTGGCATTCTACTATCTCGAATGGGAATCTGTCCTCAATTTTAAGTTAACCACTGCATGCTGAAGAACAATATGCTCGACAGATAGGGTTATCTTCATGTTTTATCCATCCCGAGCACAGAAATGAATTTAAACTCCATGTATGTTATTTATTATTTCTATGGTGTGGCTTGTAATGGTATTTGGCTTGAGGAGCTAGTTTAAGATATATATTATCTGAAATGTCAAAATATTTTTCGAAGCCCTTTGTCTTTCAACCTTTTTGAGCATGGGGTGCTGGACAATGGATTTGAAAGATGTTGTGGCCACCCTTTTCGACTTTCAGCCTTCCTGTGAAGATCAAGCCTAAAAGGTTTTTTTCTTGCTCTCCTTTACTGTATATGTATCAAGCTCACATAATTTGTGTTTACATTGTGGTTACGTGCACAATATCTAGTATTAGTATTTGGTCCCCCTTATTAGTTTGATAATCTATCATTTTCTTGACTTGGCGGTAATTAGCATGTCTCGTCCTAACCACGGTGTTAGCTCATTTGGTAATGGGGGTTGGGGCAAAGGTAGGAAGACAGGGAGTTGTGGCGGCAAAGGCTCCTCCTCAGCTTGGCCACTGAAGAGAAGTGTTTGTAGATTGGATGCTAATATTAGCCAGGAGTCTATTTAGGCTTATAATGCTATAACCCTAGCCCAAGCCAAACAAATGACATTGTCATGGGAAATTGAACTCAATCAATGACCAAAAATTGAACTGCAAGTGGAAGATTCGCGAAATCTTTCTCCATATCCTAGACGTAGTTTCATGCACACCACCTAGTATAAACAAATTATACATATTTACTAGCTAATGAAGAGTCTTCTAGCCAAATCTATCATGGCATCTTCGGTTAACTCTAGAAAATCAGATCCAAGTTTCCAGGAAATTCAGAAATAATTTCAAAATATTTAATTTAAAATCGAACAACAAAATTTTCACACTAGACGCATCAAAAATCACATTTCTTGCCTCTCGCAACCATATTACCAAGATCCAATGTTAAGGACCCATCTCTTGTGGAGTCCTCTAACGATTAATTGTTATTATAGTTATGGTTGTATTTTTTGTTTAAATTCTTGATGTATATGTTGGCAAGTACCATATATTATATCTCCTTAGGTGAAAATTGTTTTCTATACATTCAACCATATAAAGTTTTATTTGTCACACTTAAGTTATTGAGACTTTGGATTGCTTATATTTCATTTCGGTGGCCAACAGACCTGGTTTCCCAATGCACAGTTTGAGGCCACTAAACTTCCTTCATGGATGTGACCTGCTTTTGAAAATAAATGAATGAAGACATCCTACCAATCTTACAAAAAAAATGAACCAAACATAACATATTAGAATCACATATTAGAATCATTGAATGTGATGCATGAAAATAAATAAGTAAAAACCTCCACCTTGATATTTAGAAGAAATTCTTATACACATAGAATTATATATTATAATATAGATAATTAGAACATGCAAATGAAATGAAACTATATTAATATCCATTCATAGAAAATTAGGTCAAAGGGAATGCAAAGTACAACATATCAAAACCAAAATAATGAGAGTGCAAAATTCATCTCGTAAAAACAAAATATAAAATCAGGTGCTAATAGAACATAATAAATGTGATATATTTAAATAGAGTCGGATATATGGTATAAATTTGTAAAAAAAAATACAAGATAAGCAATAGGAAAGGAATATATGTTTACAAACAAAAATAAAAGATATTTAGGAGGAAAAGAAGACCAATCATGGTTATCATCACATTGAGTAATGGTTGTCGACCTAAACAACCTCTCTAATCATGTCCTCTATAAAATGACCTATTCCTATGGGGGATTATGTAGAGAATCGTAATGGAATCCATGTGTTACATAAGGGGATAGAACTTAAGTGGTTAAAGGATGCTTCAGAAATTTACTAAGACTAATAGAAATGACTGCTTCCACTAGTACTAAAACTTTCATTACCATTTCTTCATAGAAGAATAATGTTCTCTTTCCCTCTAATAATTTCAATAATAACCTAATGATGTTGTCCATGAAAATGTAAGCTTAAAGTGGGAATATAAAATAAATATCGATTATAAGGGTCATTTAAGCCATCTTTTATAATTGGCACATATAAAAACATATCCTCATACAATTAACTAAAAACACTCAGAATTTTTAAAGTATCCACATAGGATAAAGCGTTCTTACCTACATGCAAACAATATTTCTACATCCAAACAACCACTCGGACAAAAAGTAGGAGATAAAAAAAAAAAATATGAATTTATTGATACTCAAATATTATGGTTGTTCTCCAGTAACAAAAACATGGAGATAAAAAATATAAATATGAATTTATTGATACTCAAATATTATGGTTGTTCTCCAGTAACAAAAACATAAGTTTAATAACAGCACATGTGATATATTTCTATTCACATAGATTGGATATGGTATTTTGAAGAAAAAAGTATCATCAGAAGAGGAGAAAAATGTACCTGACCAATATATACAACCCATAGTGGGCACATGAACACTTACCATTAATTTCTTCAATGGATAAAACGAATGCAAATATATTATTATTTCTACTTATTTTCATGAGCCTATTATGAACCTTCCAATAATGTTTAATACTATATAAGTATATCTTCAAAGGCCTTTTGAGATCGATTTCAGTTATCACACCATTTTGCAGTTACGGCAACATAACTTGTGCTTATATGACCTACAAAAACCTGAGGGGATCAATCGTCTACATGTTTAGTCCAACATATGGCAAGTGAAATGAGTTGAATCTTCTTCTAAAAAAAAAAAAAATTAAAATACCCAACATGGTCATACACTTCCTTTACATTCATAATTACATGATACACATTTTCCACATTCAAGAAAAAATCTATAAAATAAAACATAATATGTACGAACATTGACAAAACAATCACAATTTTTCATCAACTTATTAAAAAAATTTCAACCTGAGAAATGTTTTTGTTTTTAGGACACATTCTGCACTAAGAGTGAAAAGTGTTATCTATTCTTCATATGGTGCACAAACTTAGTCTAAGGGGTTATGTCGAACAATTATCGCCAAAGTTGTTGGGAATTACACTATTTTAGTGCCGGTAGGTGTGCACTTCAAAATCCACCTAAGTGAGTTGTACTAGTCTACAACAAAAAATTTACTAGAGATGTCATCTACAAATATGGAAAAGAATCACTTGGGTTCCGGAGGAGGTTTTCCTTAGAAATTAATTGGTGTATGGACCAATCCTAAAGAACAAAATTTTTCATTAGAAATATTTTTTAAGGATTGGAAACATCAAACATGTGTGTTTCCTTTCTTAGTTGTGATTTTATTTGAAGCTCATTGATTGCGTGTTTTTAAAATATCTCCCCAATTCACTAATATGTTGTCTTAAACTGAGATGGACACTATATTAGCAGCGGCATATGTAAAAATATCATTGAGAACATAATAATTGATGTATGAATTTGGTTTGAAGATTTCTTCACAAACCAGAATGTTAGTACCCAAATCCATCTTCATAGTTACTATGTCAATATAATTAATTTTCTTATCAACAAAAAAAATGTTCGTTATACTCCCATCCACTTGGATATATGCGATATCAATGTGTAATGCCTAATAATAATAATAATAATAATAATGAAATGAAATAATAACAAAAATAATGAAGAAGGAAAACAAAAAAAATTGGCAAAGCAACAAATAATAGAGAAAAGATAAAAATAAATTAATAAAACCATAAAAAAAGAAATAAAAGACAATAATAAAGAAATAAATTGATGAATAATGAATACAAATACAAAAATAAATACATAAAAAATTTCACGATGACACATGGATTTTGCACATATTGACCCATTTCCAATCCCCTTTACGTTTCAAGAATAATTGGTTCTATTTAATGGCGAAGATGGGAGGTGAGAATAATTAATCTATTTTCTCATTATTTGATGAAGGGAATGCTACAAGACAAAGGGAACTAGCTATAGTAAGTTTAAAGAGGGCTCAAGGGTGATAGATGTAAAAAATATTCATCGCATTCAGCTAAGATTGAGTGGAGAGTCACCCCCAACACTTGGTTGTAGTTAGTAAGATTTGGATCACGTTAAAAACAAAAAACAAGAGTAAGATCTATTTTCCTTTTACATTATGAAATTATGTTTTGTTTGTTAATTTTTCTTTTCAAAAATTCTATGCTAATGAGTTGAATGTTTATGTATATAACATTCCTTGATGAAATTATTTGTATATTAACAATGTAAACCTTGAAATGAGAACTGAAATGAGTACTCGTTATTTTTCAGGCAGCAAAAAAATAATCCAATTTTGAAAATTGCTAATAAAGAATACACCTTTTTTTGTGCATATTTTTGACACTTTAAATTTTCTTATGTTTCAATTATGAACATTTTTTCTTTAATGTTAGTGATTTTCATGTTGATTTTGAAAAGTGTTGATGCAAAGTCGACCCCTTTTTTTAAGAGGGATTGTTTTTTACACTTTAGATTTTCTAATGTATTAAGTGTGGATCTCTTTTTTTAAATGTTGTTAATTTTCATGGAGATTTTGAAAACCATCAACATTTATTTTTATAACGACATTTTTGACATTTAAATGTTATTATGCCCTACGTATGCACAATCATTTTTTAAATGTTGATTATTTAACGAATTTCCATGTTGTCTTATGCCTGGTCTTGTTTTTCGTCATAGGATGTTAGTTTTTTAAGGGTTTTCCAAACATTTGTTTTTTGTTTTTGTTTTTCTTTGCAATGGTTTTTTATAATAAAACTTGTAATTTTTTATGCAACATTAAAAATATGTAATAAAAACAAATATAAAATTATATATATATATATAAGGAAAAAACCAGAAACAAAACATTAAAAAAAAAAAAAAACTTGTAAGATAAATAAAATTTAAAAACTATAAAAACAATAAATAAAAATACAAAAAAATATTTCAAAACAAACATCATCTAAAAAAATAAAAAATAAAATTAGATAATTAAAAAGATAACATACGAAATAAACAAAAAAAAAATAAAAAAACATTATAATAATTTTTTGTTATTTTAAAGTTAAAAAATTAGAAAATAAAAAAATTTCAAAAACATAATTAGAATTTTTTTTTTATAAAAACAATAATTAAAATTAAAAAATTAAAAAATTAAAAATTAAATTAACCCTCACCTGCCTAGTCTAACAGCCCTAGGCTCTATAGGCCGATTCTTGGAAATTGGACAGTTATCCCAAGCTTGCTTGACCGCTGGACTAGGTGATCATGAGAGTTGGCGTGAAGCTTCCACAACTGCCCAGCCCAGAAGTCCAGCGACCTTGGCCTTTGTAGGCCGCTTCCGAGAATCGACTTACAAATACCATGATCATTGGGTCATTGGGCTGGGTGGGTGGGGCTGAATTTTGAATTTTAATTTTTATAAATGTTTTTTCACCTTTTATTATTTTTTAATTAATTTTTTCAATTGTTTTTAAATAATATTTCTTATTTGTTTTTAATTTATTTTCTAACTATGATTTTTCTTTTATTTACTTTTCTTTCCTAATAATTTTTATGTTTTTTATTTTTATATGTTTTTAAATTATTATTTTTGTTGGTAAAAAACATTCATTATATTATCATAGCATAAGTGTCAAAAATATAGATCACCATTGCCACAAAATATAATGACACAGGCTTAACAACTAGCACAAGCCTTGCTCTAAACAGTAGGAAGCCTAAGGAGAAGCTAATAGAGTCGACGCTTTTAGTTATTGCTGGTACAAAAAGAGAAACATTAAATATCTCAAAATTATACATCAAGGATGGGGACTGGGAGGGAACTTGGGAACTGTAGCAAAGAGATAATAACATGCATGGATATGGTAATCAATGTGTTCCACCCAAACCTACAAGGCACGAATATGGCCATTTATGCGTTATTTTTGACACCAGAATCCTTCCACAGAGTCCAGGGTCTCATTCTTCATATGCTGGAGGTCATTGATATAGGAAACCAATTAATTCTTATTCTCATACCTCTACTCCCTTAGTGTACCAATTTTGAGTTTTTTGTGATACAACTAGGTTGAAATGGACACCAAGGTGACTAGAGCTTCTACGTGGCCCGCGAAGCAGGCTTGAGATAGGGTCATACCTATAGTAGAGTGGCAACTCTCAGTCAACTTAGTATCTGAGCTAGGCTCCCCATAGTGTCGGTTTTCATCCATGTGTGGGTGTGCATCCCCCTATGGGCACGACCTCGCTATCGAGGCATACTACTAAATCCACCACCACTAGTCACACCACCACAAGAAGCATACTGATTTACCATAGAACCACACCACAAAACAATAAATTGACAATACTAATATAGAACATCACATACAATACAATAACAGTTGGAGAACACTATCTAACTAGGAAAAAGCCTGAAGTCCTGAGCACCAACACTGCAACCACAGGTAGCAAAGAAGTAGGAAGACATGCAACATGCCCCAGGGTCAGCGGAGCTCATACACCCTTGTAATGGTATGTGAAGTTGCTCCCCTTATCAGACTAATGATATAGTGAATCTTGGTCAAACCAAAGGTAGAGTCGGGCTAATGAAAAAATTTTGTTTGCTCCTAACCCATGGAATGTAGGCTAGAGACCAAATTTTTCATCATGTCGAACACAAAAAACTTCTATCCGATCCCATTGCCATCCTTGATACAAGTGCCAATTCACCTCACATCCGCATTCAACGTTCTTGTCCTGTTATACTACCCTAAGCTACAGCTTGAGCTAGGATGCAATCAAACCACACCTCTTTCTTCCCTAGCACTCTCTCTTCATCACACAATTCCTGTGAATGACCACCTTCTTCTCCCTGTGCATTATTAAACATTGTTGGCGGGGAGCAGGGTACATGTTCGAAAGGGTATTCATTAAGTTTGCATGGAACATGGAGGCCTCTCTCGCTCCATGATCTAAGGCACCACCAATTAGTCCCTTAAATGATCACCCCCATCGGGAATTTATGTTTTTAATTTAATATTAATTTTTTTGTTCATTTTTTTTTTAATATCTAAATTATTATTTTTTTTGTATTTTTTGGGTTAATCTTCTAATTTTTATTTAATTATTTTTGTTTGAAAAAAAAAATTGTGTTTCTATTTTTGTTGGATAGTTTTTTAAACTTGTTTTATGTTTTTTTCAAACAAAAATTTAAAATTAATTTTAAGTTAATTTTGTTTTTTTGGTACGTGTTTTATGCTTGATTTTTTTTTTCCTTTTTATATATGTTTTTATATTTCTGTTTTTTTTGGTCACGTTTTTGGCCACGCTTTTATATTTTTTTTTTTTTTCCCATGTTTTATTTATTTTTTATGTTCTAATATATATTATTATCTACCCGTTATTATTGTTTAATATTTTTTTGTGTTTTCATTTTCTATGTTTTTTTTTGTTTTTTTCATATTTTTTTATGTTTTAATGTATATTCATATTTAATTATTATTATTATTTTATTTTATTTTGTTTCTTTTTAAAAAAAATAACCAATGTTTTAATTTTTGTTTTCTTTTATATTTTTTATTTTTATATATTTATTTATTATTTTGTGTTATATTATTTTTTCCTACTGGATCTGTGTCGATCCTTGACTAGCAACATGATCCCATTATGTGTCAATTTGATTGTTGATTTTAAATTTTTCGTTGTAAAAGATCAAATCCGCCTGCACAATGTGTCAATTTCATGGTTGGTATTTAAGTTTTCATTACAATGGATTGAGTTTTCCTACACCGTGTGTCAATTTGATGGCTGGATTTTAATTTTTTGTTGCAATGTGTCAAGTTGTCTTAGCCTAAGATTTTAAATTCATAATATTTTTAGCATTTGAAAAGGAAATCACTCCTCGAATAATGACTCTTCGATTGAGGTGTTCATTTTTAAAGTTTTTTTAGTCATAAAAATTTTCCATAATGTCACGGTTGAAAAATTGTAAAAAATTATAAGTTCTTCCAACATTCCAATATTCCAGCATCAACATTTTTTTTTAGGCATTTTTTCTTGTTTTTTTGGAGTTTTTTAGCTAGAGTTCTCGTTTTGAGTTTATAGCCCCTTTTCAAAGTTTAAATTGTTAATTTTTAGTTTAGGTGGTTACAAACTGGTATCCTCCTTTTCTTGTTGTTTCCCATTTTATAATGGAACTTCTCCACAACTGGAAAAAATATACAAGTGAGATTATATCAAAACTTCATCACAACTAAAAAAATCATCGTCAAGATAAAAATTTTGTCCTAAGGAATTCCCGCATTCTTCAGAATTCCCACCCACTAAGCTATTTGGAACAACTTTTGTATCCTCTTCGAATTTTTTAATCTCGGTTTGTCTGAAATTATTGGGACCCATTCACACCAATTCATTTTCTCTATCATTAAGTGTCTTGAATAAAACGTTTAAACTCTAATGACCATGAAAACTGTAATCCTTTTATGATTTTATTTTAGAGCTCACACTTTGAAGACATGATGCACTAACATCTTCAACTAAATGTTTAGATATATACATAAACAACAAGGTTGTTAGGATATTGTGAGAAGTCATGTACGTCTTTTGAAGAAAATCTAAATCTCGTTTTCCTTTTGAAACACCCAAATACTGGAGTATTGAGTTTTCAATGTTGTCAATAAAAGGACCCAATAACTATAATTTGTCCAATACCTTTCTCAAATCCCTTTTGTTGTAATACCTATAGATGGTAGCTGTATTTGATTTAGAGATAGAATTCCAATAACATGTCCAAGGAAAAATTATAAGAAAAAATGAAAAAATAAACCACTATGATAAAGAAATATTTTCCTACAAACTCACCAAGGGTTAAATGTGATTTTTTTTTCAAATGAGCCCTATGTGAAGTTATCACATGTAGGCTGTAGGAATGATTGTCCCAAAAATACTTTTGAAATTTGCGAATATCACTAAGCCTAAAATATACAGTTAACATCATGCTACTCCAAATAATTCACTAAGAAGTTTGACTTAAACTGGTAGGTAGCCACAATTGCCAAACAAGAGACACCAATATAAATCAATACCAAATATATCAGCTCCATTAAATGAATTTCATTCTCTTGATCCTTGGGCATTAATTTTCTCCATGATGCATTTGGGACAATACCACACCCCTTCTGGTAAACGAGCTTTGGAAATACCAACACATCGAAAATGATATGAAAAATGGAAACCATCACAAAAAATAAAAATCCAATCCATTTCATGGGAAACATTCATAATTCTTGAAATACTCTATATGATCCATTCTATAACTCGTAAACTCGGTTTTTCTGTTCTTAGAGTAATGCTTTTTCTATGAGATTGAACAATGTTAATGAAAACTTGTCTTATCCTGTGTAACTTGAATTAAATTTTACCTCCTCTACCCATATGATTTGGTACAAGAAGCCCTCTTTCTTTCAAATAACAGGTATTTCTTACAATTAGTCGAGTTGCACTAGAATAAAAAGTTCATTTTTGTATTTACATCTACATCTTGTTCAAATTCCACATGCATGTTGATATGTATTCAAACTTCCTCGACATTCATGATATCATCATGAAGAAAATGTAATTTTTTTATATTTATGGAAGGTAATATGGTAATACGGTATAGTATTGGTTATATACTGAACAATAGAGATTGAAAGAAAAAAAATAAAATAAACCTAAAAATCTTTCATTCCTTCTCATTTCCCTTATTCAAAAGTGTGTTTTTAGTTACAAATAATAGGTCTAACCAGGACGGGAACTCCGAGTGGATGCAAATGGTGAAGAATTAGCTCATTGGTGTAATCATGCCATATTGAATATAAAAATGGGTACGAATATCCGTTGCTAAATATTATTGTTGATTTCCAAAATCAGCCACCTCAGATTCGTCATGCATCTCATTCATACCCTTCATCCTCCTCCTTCCCTCCCTATATAACTATAAGAATTAATCCATAGACACATGAAAAAAATAATCTCATTTTTTAGCACATATCCTCACAATTCAAACCTTGTACTATCATATGACTTACTCCTTTTATTTTCATTAATTTTGATTAATTAATGGGCATATCTCTTAATTTCATCATTAAATTTCATTGCAGACCTTCCTCCAATTACTCTCTTTGGAAGAATGTTCTCCTTTGACAAGTTTTACAAACTAAATGACGGTGTTATCACCCAAAAAATGATCGCCTAGTGATTTCCTACTATTTCAACCAAAATACGCCATGTAGGATTGGTTTTTACACACTAAAAGCCGCTTTCACCTCAGGAAATAGTTTAGTGAACCATTTTCCGAAATTGTTTCTCATTAAAATCCAAAAAACCCATGAGAATAATTAAATAGATCGTTATTTATTTATTATTATCTGGAACTAATTATTAAATCATTATTTACTTATTATTTCTAATGAATTATGACTTAAACCACTCAGGAATAATTAGTAAAACATTATTTATTTATTATTCCATAAGTATCCCTTATTTATGTGAGGAGATAGTTATTAAATAATTATTGAATAATTGTTTCTAATTCATCTGTAACACCCCTAGTTTTATGTTCCTTCAAGTTAGATATTTGAACTTTAGATCCAAAAGGGAGTGTACCCCAATGGATAAGTATTTTGTGGATGTACTTAAGTATTTAATTTTGAAAAATAAATAAAATAATTCTGTGCATAGTGACCAAATGAGAAGTATGAGATCACTTGCCAAATCCATGAGGTATGGAAAGAGGCTAAGATTCCCCAAAAATATTTCAAAAATCCTTGAAATAATTTATTTCCAAATTAGACTTTTGAGGAAAAATCTAGTTTCCCCAATAAGGTGGAGAGTAGTTGGGAAGAGGTAAAAAGCTGGGAAAAGAAGAAACCAGCTTTAAAAATCCCTAATTAAGGGAAGCCTAGGCAAACATGAAGAAAAGGACGCAGAATTAGAAACAGGCTTTGGGGAGAAAAAGCTTAAATGAGCTATTCCAGAACAGATTAGAGGTTGGTCTGTTCTGGAAGATGATCTCAACTTGGGGGTGAGTTCTGTGGATAGAGGAACTCTAAGGTTGGGAGGACTGGTCAATTACAGAAGTGGTATGCTTAGAATATTTATGTATGGCTGAATTTCTAAATTACCTTGCTAGATGAATTCTAACTGTGAATCGTAGTTTATTTTAAATCTGAATTTGATCTTCCATACATTTAACATAATTATTGAGAAGAAATTAATCCTCTCCATTCTGTAGAGTTGTAGGAATAAAAATTATAGAGAAAATCATCTAGAAGCTCTAAACCTGTGTTGGTTTAAATCTGAAGATTTATATACTCCTATAATCCATTAAGATTATATATTTAATCTTCTTCTGTGCAGTTATTAATTTAACATAGGTATGAGCTAGATATCTAGAAGTAGAAGCCTTTTCTTTGTACTAGAAGGACATTTAAATATTAAGTGTTATACAAACAAAATAGATACAAAAGCTTAGGGAGAGTATACTTGTGTATCTATTAAGCTACTGCTAAACAAAAGAGGAAAACAAATCTGAGCTGAACCATAAACAATATTAGTTCATAGAAATATATATATTCCATCTGAAAGTCGGAGCAACACCAAAAAACCTATTAAAACCATAAAAGAAAATAAGAAAATTCCTCATTTTATTTCATTACCATCTCTCTATCTGCTAGATAAATTAGTAACCAGATGAGTTACATGCAGAATAGGGTAGAGCATGAAGTATTTCTTCATTTGACAACTTTTTAGTATTGATATAATAGTGAATTATCAATAGGGAAAAGAACCAACTATCTATACATCAGCAGAATATGATAAATTTACAACAGTATGAGTATTGGAGAATCTATGGAATAAATATATATACTGTACTGAGATTTCTAAGATTGTGGTGAGCTAAATTCTAGAAATACAGAGTTACACGTTACTGAGATAGAAATTTAAGATATAAGAACCTCACTGAAATATTATTATGCATAGTAAGCAAAAATCACGTGGACTTTACACTAGGTAAAGATTGCTCGAGTAAAAATTTATATATGTCTGGAAAGGAAGTATATAAAACCATCTGAGTCCACCAGATAATATCAGGGCATAATGTAATAGTGTTCTTTCCTGAAGTGAAACATTCAAACCCTCGACTGTTAGACAGAACATAAATAACAAAATTATCCAAATGTCTGAATCTCAATAGATTCAATTTACAGTTTACACCAAATTAGGAAATAGAAATTAACAGGATCTAGAGCAATGCCTCCATTTCTGTTCGAGAATAACTGGTGAATACAGAGCTGGAATAGGAGCAGGGCACACATTAACACTTAAACGTCATAAGAGATAGCTCGACAAGTAACTTCATGGAATTTCTAATCATGTCCGTTACCTGTGCACAACACGACGACCACATGAATTAGATACTGTTGTGAGGTTGGGGGTAAGCGAACTGAAATAATAAAATGATCGTAAACCAACGATTAATGGAAGAAGTTTACGGAAAAAGGGGCATTTAAAAATTTTTCCTCACCTGAGAAAGAGATAGCACCAGAGTGAAATGAAATCCTAACCAAGTTACAACAGAGAGAAGAAAATGAGTAAACCTTGTGTGCCAATTCGAATGAAATGTTCGAGAATAATAAGCATCATAGTCGTCCAGATTGATACCTAAACGAATCAAGGAAGGACACCATTCAAATGCAGATACGATGGAATTTCTCCATCATTCCATTGACGGCTGGGTCGTATTGAACGAACGTTGAGAGAAAAATACAGTACAACCTCAGAGTTATGAAAACAAAACTTATATATATAAAAAATTCGACATCATATACCTACGTTAGGGGATACAAATGAGAGTGGCCTAAAACGAATTAGCGAGAGCCGAGAGCTCTATGGCCTGCACTCAAGAAATCGAATTTTATGCAGGTGAGAGGAAAGAACGAATGAAGTGGGGAATAAATCTCCCATGTCAATCCGACGTCAACCAAAATTCACACAAATCGTATCACGACCAGACAAGATTATCAATCCTTGGTATGAGATGAAACATAGAAATAATCTATCGCTCAGAACAAAATAAATTTTTATGAAAGACAATACAACGAAGTCGTATGGGCTGAAGACCATAATCATAGGCGATTTTGGGATTTTGATAAATCCATCCAATTACAAAATAAAGAGCCTCATGAAAAAATGTCGGTATCCTTATACGGTGCCATGGAAAATCCAGACGTATTGACTTACATAACATTGACGGAAAAGAAAAAAAAACGATACGAGCCACCATACTTAATATCTAGAGACATAGAAACGCAATACTTGTATTAAACATGCTAAGCATCATACCTTGGGTAATGAGGGAGGAGGCATCGATGTGCACCAAGCTCTTGCCATAGTGCAGAGGTGGCACCTATGCCTCATCAGTGGAGGAGGCCGGAAGAAAAGCGTGCTGAGAACAAAGAGAAAAGAAATAAACCCGAATGGAGATGGTGTATTTTATAAAAGTTGGAGCCATAAACCCTAGATACATCCAACTGTCCAGGTGGTGACCATCTGTTGATCCACACACAGATAGAGGAGCGACTGAATAACTTGAACCAAGCCACTTCACATTAAACACCGGACGTACTAAATTTATTACCAAACGTACTAGTGCAGACAAGAGCAATAAAACAAGCTCGGTGGTTCACCACTAAACTGATATAAAATACCATACATATGGATTTGGAAATCCGAGAAGAGTAGAATGTAAATGCTCAAGTACGTGGCTCGAATGGCGACGAGAATGAAACTTAATACACGATAGACAAAGTACTCATTCTTATTAAATTGACATGAGACGTGGAACAATACACAAAAATATCACTTGAACATCATTTATGAACCATGAGAACGGAGTATACGTTGCATTAAACGTTGGAAAAAAAATCAAACCCATCGTGAAGATAATATTATAGCCACGTTGGAAATTATGGGTCGAAAATCCCATAGTATATAAGGGAACGTGACCATAGTCCCGATGTATATATATGGGTGCAAAACAAAGTTATAAAGCTCTACGAATAGGAATGTAATAACCATGGAAACACTATAACACATATCATAATCACACTTGGTGTTTAAATGGGACAAAACCAAAATCCATATTAAGAACAAGATTTTGATGATCTCAATAGAATGCTACGTGAAAACTTTAAAAAGAAAAGTTCAGAGAGCTAGCAAGTCTAAATCAAAACTCCATTGGCATTAAGTACCATTATGGATATAAATAAATTATTATTGATACAAATTAAATTGTACTGCTACATTGAACAGGAAGGGTAAACTGTTTAAATGTATGCGGTAGCTCTAGCAACAGGAATTAGTTTATAAAACAAAAAAATTGTGTTGTGAAATGGGGTGCGTTACAAATGGTATCAAAGCTCATGTTAGATAAAACTGGGTTGTTGTTTTGCTCACTGTATAAATTATTCTTGTTGATTTTTTGTTGTTGTTGTTGATATGTGTTATTTAGTGTACAGTGGTGCTGAAGCAGAAAAGCCAAATGGCTGAAGGTGATGAATTTTATGTTGATCTGCGTGATGAAGATAATACAACAGATCCCAATGCTCCGGTGATGGCTATGTTTCATAGTTTGAAATGAGAGATGGCTGAGCCAAGAAGCCAGAATGATAGACTATCATTAGCCAGTGAGGAGTAGGAAATGCTCATTAGAGAATTGACTTCGCGGAACAGCCAAGAAGGTGAAGGTTCCAGAAAGAGGAAGAAAGGAAAGTTCTCTAATGATTCTGAGGAAGAGGACACTACTAGACACCAGTATAAGCAGAAAAAGGAATTACAGGGGGAATTCTGAAAGATCAAACCTCCCTCCGATGATGGGGAGAAGGAGGAAGATGTTGAGGCCTCGTTGTTGAATATGATTAAGTATTTCCAAGTCTATGAATATAAAAGCAATCTGAAGGCCAGATTAGTTGTCTACCAGCTACAAGGTAAGGCTACCTTGTGGTGGGAGGAGACGAAAATGGTCCATGCCATTGATGAAAAGACAGTTACTTGGGAATATTTCCAGGTTAAGTTTAAAAACCACTATTTAAATGAACATTATTATGATGATAAAGTTAAGGAATTCCATGAAATCAGACTGGGACAGCTCACTATCGATGAGTTTGTCACCAATTTTACAAATCTGTTAAGGTATGTCCCCTAAATTCGAGAGGAGAAAGCAAAGGTGTAAAGGTTTTTGAACTGTTTGCCTGATCTGTACAAGGAGAGGATTGAATTCGATAATCCAAAAACTGTGGACGAAGCAGTGAGGAAAGATAGATTATGCTACTAGCAGTTTAAAGGAAAGGGTGAACATGGTAAAGGCTGGGTAAGCAAAGGTGAAGTCAAAGGAAAGAAACAGAAACCAGCCTACTTAAAGAACTTTGGTAGGGACCATCAGCGGAAAAAATTTAATAAACCAAATGAAAGTCAAACTGCCTAGTCCCAAGTTGGTTCCAAACAATTAGATGGAGATAATAAGAAGGAAGGAACAATTAAAATGAGGGAGCCTTTGAAATGTTGGGGTTGTGGAGAACCTCATCTGTTCAGGGATTGTCCCCACCGAAACATTCAGATGATTGTGAGAGATCAAGAAGCTACCACATTAAATGACATAGCAAGAAATATACCCACTATCAGTGCAGCCTTGGAGAATCGACAAGAAGAACACCAAGCTACCATGGTTGAGATGGAAGGTAAGATTGCTGATCAATTTGTTACAGTTTTAATTGATCCAGGTACTTCTTTGAATTAATTAGTCCACAAATTTTAGAATAATGCATTCTCAAGACTGAAAAATTTCCACAGTCTTGGTTGGTCCAGTTAGCCACTGGCACCAAGAGGAAAGTAATTCATAGGTTACCTCAAACAACAATTAAATTAAATGATTTTCAGACGAAAGTAAATTTAAATATTCTACCCTTAGGCTCATATGACTTACTAATAGGAATGGACTAGTTGGAGAAGAGAAAATCTATGATGAACTGTTGGGATAAAAATATGCATTGCTTAGATGAGGCAGGGAAGCCTTTCATTCTCAAGGGAAAACCAAAACCCATCTCGATAAGACAAATATCAGTGATGCAACTAAAAATAATAGCTAGGAAAGGATATCAAGTATACAAAGTACATGTTGAAGAATTAGGACAGCAACCTGAAGAAAACCTGCTAGACATTTTGCCATTAGTAAGAGATTTTAAGGAAGTTTCTCCAGATGAGATTCCTCATCTTCCCCCCAAAAGAGATATTGACTTTTCAATCGATTTGGTACCTGGAGCAGAACCTATTTCCAGAGCCCCTTATCGAATGAGTCTCCCTGAACTCATGGAACTGAAAATGCAATTGCAAGAATTGCTGGATAAGGGGTATATCAGACTGAGCGTGTCTCCTTGGGGAGCACCGGTGATGTTTGTGAAAAAGAAGGATTGAACCTTTAGAATGTGCATTTACTATCGTCAACTGAATAAGTTGACCATTAAAAAGAGGTACCCTTTGCCCTGAATTAATGATATCTTTCATCAAGTAAGGGGAGCTTCTGTATTTTCGAAGATTGATCTAAGGACTGGTTATCACCAGCTCAGAATTAAGGAGGAAGACATTAGTAAAACATCTTTTCGAACTAGGTATGGTCACTATGAATTTGTAGTCCTACCTTTTGGTTTGACAAATGCCCCTGCCACCTTTATGTGCTTAATGAACAGTGTTTTAAACAAGTACTTGGATAAATTTGTATTAGTGTTCATAGACGATATTTTAGTTTATTCAAAAAGTGAGGAGGAGCATAAAGATCACTTAAGGATAGTGTTGCAAACTTTGAAAGAAAACCAGTTATATGCCAAGTTCAGTAAATGTGAATTCTATAAGCACAAGATCTAATACTTGGGACATATTTTTTCTCAACAAGGGTTGGCTATTAACCCTGAAAAGATAAAAGCTATTAGAGAATGGACGGTGCCAACTGATGTTTCAGCAGTGAGATCATTTATGGGGATTGCAGGTTATTATCACAGATTTGTGGAAATATTTTCTACAATAGCCTATCCCATAAATTCACTACAAAGAAAAGGTGTCAAATTTGAGTGGACTGAAAAATGCCAAAACATTTTTGAACAATTAAAATTAAAACTCACTACAACCCCTATACTGAAGATTGCAGATCCTGATAAAGAATTTGTTGTGTACGGATGCTTGTAGAGAGGGGTTGGGAGGAGTGCTGTTACAGGAAAATTCTATTATTGCATATGAGTCTAGGAAACTTAAGATACATGAAAAGAATTATAGTGCATACGATTTGGAATTGGCTACTGTAATCCACGCCTTGAATATGTGGCGACACTATCTTTTGGGAAAGAAATTTATATTGATGACTGATTATATTAGTTTTAAATACTTCTTTTCCCAAACTGATTTGAATGCTCGACAAGCCAGATGGATGTCTTTTCTGAGTGAATTTGACATAGACATAAAACATATCAGGGGGAATGAAAACAAAATTGCAGATGCACTGAGCAGAAATGCTTGCCAAAACATTAACAACATCGGAAGCAGTGCTAGTTTTGATTTAGAAGAACTAGTGAAAAAGATAGCAGACCAAGATCCAAATTTTGAGAATCTACAAGTGAAAATACTAAAGAAAGAAATGGTTGAATATACTCAAAACCAAAAGGGGCTTATTTTTTACAAAAACAGATTGTACATCCCCAATGTGGAAACTTTGAAAAAAGAAATCCTAGATGAATATTATAAACAACCGTATGCAGGACATCTTGGATATCAAAAAATGCTAACAGCTTTGAAAAAGAAATTTTTTTGGCGAGGAATGAAAAAGGATGTAGCAGAATATCTGGCTAGATGCATGGAGTGTCAACTAGTTAAAGTTGAGCATCAACATCCTGCTGGTCTTGTAAATCCCTTGCCAATTGCAGAATAGAAATGGGATACCGTTTCTATATATTTCATAATAGGGTTACCCAGAACCAAGTACCAGCATGACTCAGTTATGGTAGTAGTAGAAACTTTAACAAAATATTCACACTTCATACCTATGAAATCTACTTTTGGGACAACCCAAGTAGCAGATGTGTTCCTAAAAGAAATAGTAAGGCTACATGGGGTCCCAAAGATGATTGTTTCAGATAGAGATGCTAAATTCACAGCAGCTTTTTGGAAAGGGCTATTTGGGGGCATGGGCACTAAGCTGAATTTTAGCACTGCCTATCACCCTCAGACAAACGGTCAGAGAGAGAGAACAAATCAGATTTTGGAGGATATGTTGAGAATGTATGTGATGAATAGGCCATCAAAATGGGAAGACTACTTGCATTTAGCTGAATTTGCCTACAATAACAGTTATCAATCCTCCATCAAAATGATTCCCTTCGAAGCACTCTATGGAAGGAAGTGTCGTACACCTTTGAGTTGGAGTCAACCTGAGGATAAGCTAATGTTGGGGCCGGATGCGTTACAAGAGATGGAAATAATTGTTAAACAAATATAAAGAAACATCAAGACAACACAAGATCGACAGAAAAACTATGTTGATAAGAAGAGGTTGCATCAGGAATTCAAAGTGGGGGATCATGTGTATTTATGTATTAAACCCAAAAAGAGCACACTTTATGCTGGAAGTTGTGAAAAATTGGCTCCTACATATTGTGGGCCTTTTGAGGTGTTAGAAAGGGTGGGACCAGTGGATTATAAGATGTCATTACTGCCCCATGTTAAAGTTCATGAAGTGTTTCATGTTTCATTATTAAAAGGATATATACATGATGCTTCTCACATTTTTGATTGGAATGTGATACAGGTGGAACCAGAAGGGGAGTTCCTTCCAGAGCCGCTTCAAATATGGGAGTGGGAAGAAATTGAATTGAGGAACCAAACAATAGCAAGAGTAAAGGTGCAATGGAAGCACTTGACTGCTGAAGAAGCTACATGGGAAAGAGAAGCTGAGATGATGGAAAAACATCCATATTTCTTTGAAAAAAAAAATCAACTCTAGTAGCTAGTTGGTAACACCGAGGATGGTGTTTTCTTTCAGAGGGGGAATATGTAAAACCCCTAGTTTTATGTTCCTTCAAGTTAGATATTTGAACTTTAGATCCAAAAGGGAGTGGACCCCAATGGATAAGTATTTCGTGGATGTACTTAAGTATTTAATTTTGAAAAATAAATAAAATAATTCTGTGCATATTGACCAAACGAGAAGTATTAAATCACTTGCCAAATCCATGAGGTATGGAAAGAGGCTAATATTCCCCAAAAATCTTTCAAAAATCCTTGAAAGAATTTATTTCCAAATTAGATTTTTGAGGAAAAATCTAGTTTCCCCAATGAGGTGGAGAGTAGTTGGGAAGAGGTAAAAAGCTGGGAAAATTAGAAAGCAACTTTAAAAGTCCCTGATTAAGGGAAGCATAGGCAAACAGGAAGAAAAGCATCCTGTAATTCTAGACACAGAATTAGAAACAGGCTTTGAGGAGCAAAAGCTTAAATGAGCTATTCCAGAACAGATTAGAGGTTGGTCTGCTCTGGAAGATGATCTTAGCTCAGGGGTGAGTTCTGTGGATAGAGGAACTCTAAGGTTGGGAGGACTGGTCAATTACAGAAGTGGTATGCTTAGAATATTTATGTATGGCTGAATTTCTGAATTACCTTACTGGATGAATTCTGACTGTGAATCGTAGTTTATTTTAAATCTAAATTTGATCTTCCATACATTTAACAGAATTATTGATAAGAAATTAATCCTCTCCATTCTGTAGAGTTGTAGGAATACAAATTATAGGGAAAATCATCCAGAAGCTCTAAACCTGTGCTGGTTTAAATCTGGAGATTTATATACTCCTATAATCCATTAATATTATAACTTTAATCTGCTTCTGTGTAGTTATTAATTTAACATAGGTATGAGCTAGATATCTAGAAATATAAGATTTTTCTTTGTACTAGAAGGCCATTTAAATATTAAGTGTTGTACAAAAAAAATAGATAAAAAAGCTTAGGGAGAGTATACTTGTGTATTTGTTAAGCTGCTGCTAAACAAAAGAGGAAAAAAAATTTGAGCTGAACCATAAACAATATTAGTTCACAGAAATATATATGTTACACCTGAAAGTTAGAGCAGCACCAACAAACCTATTAAAACGATAAAAGAAAATAAGAAAATTCCTCATTTTATTTCATTACCATCTCTCCATCTGCTATATCAATTAATAACCAGATGAGTTACATGCAGAATAGGGTAGAGCATGAAATATTTCTTCATTTGACAACTTCTTACTATTGAGATAATAGTGAATTATCAATAGGGAAAACAACCAACAATTTATACATCAGCAGAATATGATAAATTTACAACAGTATGAGTATTGGAGAATATATGGAATAAATATATATATTGTACTAATATTTCTAAGATTGTGGTGAGGTAAATTCTGGAAATAAGGAGTTACACATTAACTGATATAGAAATTTCAGATAAAGAACCTCACTGAAATATTATTATGCATAGTAAGCAAAAAGCATGTGGACTTTACACTAGGTAAAGATTGCTCAAGTAAATATTTATATATTTCTGGAAAGGAAGTATATAAAACCATCTGAGTCCACCAGATAATATCAGGGCATAATTTAATAGTGTTATTTTCTGAAGTGGAACATTCAAACCCTCGACTGTCAGACAGAACATAAATAACAAAATTATCCAAATGTCTGAATCTCAATAGATTCAATTTACAGTTTACACCAAATTAAGAAATATAAATTAACAGGTTCTGGAGCAATGCCTCCATTTCTGTTTGAGAATAACTGGTGAATACAGAGCTGGAATAGGAGCAGGGCGCACATTAACACTTAAAAATCATAAGAAATAGCTCGACAAGTAACTTCATGGAATTTCTAATCATGTCTGTTACCTGTGCACAACACGACGACCGCATGAATTAGAAACTGTTGTGAGGTTTGGGGTAAGCGAATTGAAATAATAAAACGATCGTAAACCAACAATTAATGGAAGAAGTTAATGGGAAAAGGGGTGTTTAAATTTTTTTCCTCACCTGACAAAGAGAGAGCACCAGAGTGAAATGAAATCGTGACCAAGTTACAACAGAGAAAAGAAAATGAGTAAACCTGGTGTGCCAATTCGAATGAAAAGTTCGAGAATAATAAACATCATAGTCATCTAGATTGATACCTAAACAAATCAAGGAAGGATGCCATTCAAATGTAGATACGATGGAAGTTTTCCATCATTCCATGGATGACTGGGTCGTATTGAACGAACGCTGAGAGAAAAATACACTACAACCTCAGAGTTATGAAAAAAAACTTATATATATAAAAACATGGACATCATATACCTACGGTAGGGGATACAAATGAGAGTGTCCTGAAATGAATTAGTGAGAGCCGAGAGCTCTATGGCCTGCACTCAAGAAATCGAATTTTATGCAGGCGAGAGGAAAGAACGAATGACATGGGGAAGAAATATCCCATTTCAATCCGACGTCAACCAAAATTCACACAAATCGTATCACGACCAGACAAGAATATCAATCCGGGTATGAGATGAAATGTAGAAATAATCTATCGCTCAGAACAAAGTAAATTTTTATGAAAGACAATAAAACGAAGCCGTATGGGTTGTAGACCATAATCATAGGATATTTGGGGATTTTGATAAATCCATCCAATTAAAAACTATAGAGCCTCAGGAAAAAACACTGGTATCCTTATACGGTGCCATGGAAAATCGAGACGTATTGATTTACATAACATTGGCAGAAAAGAAAAGAAAATGATACGAGCCACCATACTTAATATCTGGAGACATAGAAATGCAATGCTTGTATTAAACATGCTAAGCATCATACCTTGGGTAACGAGGGAGGAGGCGTCGACGTGCAGCAAGCTCTTTCCATAGTGCAGAGGCGGCACCTATGCCTCATCAGGGGAGGAGGCCGGAAGAAAAGCGCGCTGAGAATAGAGAGCAAAGAAATAAACCCGAATGGAGATGGTGTATTTTATAAAAGTTGGAGCCATAAACCCTAGATACATCCAACCATTCAGGTGGCGAGCATCCGTTGATCCACACACAGATAGAGGAGCGACTGAATGACTTGAACCAAGCCACTTCACATTAAACGCCGAACGTACTAAAGTTATTACCAAATGTACTAGCGCAGACAAGAGAAATAAAACAAGCTCGGTGATTCACCACTAAACCAATATAAAATACCATGGATATGGATTTGGAAATCTGAGAAAAGTAGAACGTAAATTCTCAAGTACGTGGCTCGAATGGCGAGGAGAATGCAACTCAATACATGATAGACAAAGTACTCATTCTTATTAAATTGACATGAGACGCGAAAAAATACACAAAAATATCACTTGAACGTCATTTATGAACCATGAGAACGGAGTATACGTTGCATTCAACGTTGGAAAAAAAAAATCAAACCCATCGTGAAGATAATATCATAGCCACGTTGGAAATTATGGGTTGAAAATCCCATAGTATATAAGGGAACGTGACCATAGTCCCGATGTATATACATGGGTGCAAAACAAAGTTATAAAGCTCTACGACTAGGAATGTATAAACCATGGAAACACTATAACATATATCATAATCACATTTGGTGTTTAAATGGAACAAAAACAAAATCCATACTAAGAACACGATTTTAATGATCTCAATAGAATGCTACGTGAAAACTTTAAAAAGAAAAGTTCAGACAGCTAGCAATTCTAAATCTAAATGCCATTGGCATTAAGTACCATTATGGATATAAATAAATTATTATTGAGACAAATGAAATTGTACTGCTACAGTCAATAGGAAGGGTAAACTGTTTAAATGTATGCGGTAGTTTTAGCAACAGGAATTAATGCATTCAAAAAAAAAAAAAAAATTGTGGTGTGAAATGGGGTGCGTTACATCATCTTTGACTTTATCCCCATAAAGTAATTAACAAATCATTTTTTATTCCTTATTTACTTTAACCATTTTCTAAATAAAGATATTTGATCATTTCAAATCATCTTTCCCTATCTAAAATATAATAAATATTTCTAACAACTAGATTTTGATTTAATGTAACCCTTTTGTATTATTATTCTAGATCTAGGATAATAATAAAAAATGTTAGACTAAATCAAAATCTAGCCATTAGGAATATTTTATTATATTTTAGAGAGGGAAATATTATTCGAAATTACCAAATACATTTATTTAGAAAATGGTTAAAGTGCCCTCGATCGGGGTCCGAGTGGGTAAATCCCCATCATATTAATTATTATGGGAGGTGCACAGATTCCAAGAGGCCTCTACGTCACCCTCCACATGCACGAAGCACATGGAGGGTTTGCAGAGTGCATGTGAGGATTTATTAAAAACATGGAAGGTGTTGATAATAGAAATATGCACAACCTCCTGGCCCTCCCGTCAATTAATACGGTAAATCCTCTATTCGAGTTATGTCTTTGCATCGCATTGGTTTTGAGAAGTCTATTGAACCACTATGGAATCTAGGGTGATCGGTCAATGGGCTTAGGTCCTGCAATGGGGTCATCTCATTGATATCGGGTATGTCCTTCACCTCGTTATCTATCTCTTTATCATGGACCACTTGTGTAATCTATGGGGTTCATGGAGAAAGGGAAACATTTTGAATCATATGGTTTGGAAGAGGTCCTCCTAGAAGGAGTATGTTTTTTTTGACTTATTTGAAGGTTACTTAATTTTATATGTCCTTGTGTCGGTTCGCTTTGGCATCCTGCTAACTCGTAAGGGCATGTTGATGGAAAAGGAGAAGGGATACCCTTGGTTTCTTTGTATAGGTGAGTGTCAAATCCATTTTAGTTTATCTTTGATGTTCTATGGTTGTGTTCTAAAATTATTATGGTCCTAGACCGATGGTGGCAAGGTCTTCATTGAAAATCTACATTGGTCTAAGGTCTAGTGGATTTATGTTCAAGAACCTTGGTATTTCCTCTACTTCAAGTACTTGGGTAGTCAAAATTTTTAATATGGAGCATGGTTCTTCAGTGGCTCATCCTCACAGGTTCCCTGAGTAGGCACAAAATTAGATGCTCTCAGCTCTTGGGTTTTGTCTTGCTCGGGGTTGGTCTCCTAAATAAAGTTTTGTTAGTATTTTTTTGGTCTATCAGTGCTCTATCAAAAATGGCTCATGCATATTTTGCAAGATGAAATTCTAGCAGGGGGTCTAGAGGTCTTTGGAAAAAACTTAAAATGAATAAATCTCCTAGTAATTATACTGGAAAATCCCGTGGACGCAATTTTGCCACTAGGATCATAAATAAAGCTTCCATTTCTTGCCATGCGGGCTCAACCTCGTTTCAGCAACTCAAATCTTAGGGGGGGGGGGGATAATTAAATAAGAAAGAAGATATTCGGGATGTTTACACGAAGAAATGTCAATCCCTAATGCCTAATCCCAGGCACTTTGGGGGCTGCATATCCGGGGACAAGAAGAATACCCACCTATATTGGATGATCAAGAACGATTTGGTAAAATCTCTAGAGAACATTCCCTCAAGCTCAGTCATGAAAACTCAAACTGTTTTGGATTATAGCCAATATTTTTAGCAAATCAAATTCCAACATCAGAAGAAGAATGGTCTTCTTACACAGATAAAGGAGAATATTCCATGTGTTACTCAATATTAGCTTCCTCGGTCAAGTGGAAAGGACCCAATCCCCAGTTAACTCAATTGATGACAAGTAATCTTGTGTTTCACCCTGTTTTGATTTCTTGTATATTCTAGAATTATTGTCTTCTAAGTATTTTAAGTTTTATTATAGATATTTAGATGTTAAGAAGTTTAATGATAATCGGGCCTTTATAGCATGGCTGGAGAGACTTATTATATTTTTTTTGAATGACCTATCATGTTCTTAGGTGGCCAACAGACCTGTTTTCCCATGGGGTAGGTTGAGGCCACATAATCATAGAAAATCTGGATGTAACCTTCCTAGTTTGAGAGTTAATTTAGAATAAAGGTACTACCAAACTTTAAAAAAAAAATGGTTAAAGTAATTAAAAAATAAAAATATTTATTAATTATTTTATGGGGATAAATTCAAAGATGAATTAGAAATAATTATTAATTAATGACTTAATGATTGTCTCCTGAGATAAATAAGGGATAATTATGGAATAATAAAAAATAATAATTTATAAACTATTCATAAGTTGTTAAGTAAAACGAGTTAGAAATAATTATTAAAATGATTTAATTATTATTTCGAGAGAATAATGAATAAATAATAATGTATTTAATCATTATCATGGCGTTTTTTGGATTTTAATGAGAAATAATTTAGGAAAATGGTTCACCAAACTATTTCGTGAGGTGAAAGTGGGGTTTAATGTGTAAAAACCCATCCTACATGGTGTATTTTGATCGATATAGTAGGAAATGGCGATATGATTATTTGTTTAGTGATACCAGGAATGGTGGCTTTGCTGGTGGAGCAATACCATACCACATGCATTCATATTGGGGGATATTTATTGAGGAGAAAATGGCATAATATATTAGGGGATATGTAGGGGGTAAAGAGTTTTTATATTGGAAGGTATAAAACGAGAGCTCAAAGCTAAGAAAAAAATATAAAGGGTTATAAAAAAATGTTGATGAAAAAATGGATACCTATGATATCTAGTGAAAGTAGGGATTATTTAAATTGGGAAGGTGTATTAGGTTCGTAATGGTAGGGGGTTAAATAATGTGATTTTTAAAGGTATTTTCCAATATGCAGTCAAATTAAGGGTATTGTTTAATATGTCATGAATGCATCTGATATGTCAGACATTCATTAAGTGAATCCTTGATGATAATAGGTGGGAATTTAGGATATGAGCTAGCATAAAATGCGATTTTTTTTCTAATTATGGTATATTGGATAGTGGATGAGGTGGATATACATACATACATACTCACACACACACACACACACACACACAGATATATATATATATATATATATATATATATATAATGGAAATTTTGTATTTTTAATATTAAGTTTATTTGGGGAGTTTAAAATGCATAGATGTTATTCTCCTTGATCATAATTAATTTCTTAGCCTCACTCTCACATAAAACAATCAATAATCCAAAAATAATTAAAATCATAAAAATTTAAATAGTTTCTACTTGTCTTTAATTCTACAATGAATCACATCCTCAAATTTGGGAGTTTTTTTAAGTCTAGTTCGTTTCGAGATTCTCTCAAACTAGTTAGACTCCTATATTAGTGTTTTCTTGAGATATTCACACAACCAAACTGATTGTGGGTCCAAGATAGAAGAACTATCTTGACACATATTCTTGATGTATTTATATATCGTATCATTATCATTATTTTGTGAAATACAATGCATTAAGGCTTGAGAAGCCTTTTCTACCATGTGTTTGTTGTCTCAAAGTCTCCTAAATTTAAGTTTTATTTTCTTTAATATCATTTATTTGGTATCAGAGCCTAATTGAATCCATAGTTTGGCCCTGATGAGCATTGCTAAGAAGAAAAAAACATTGAGCACCATAATAGTGTGAAGAGTTTGACATCTGAACTCTATGGGTAATTTCTTGTGCATGAAAATCTAGAGAAGAAATATCATGAAAATTGAGGATGTATATTTTTACATTGAGGGAGAAGTTGTTGGTAAGAATTTTCCTGCAATGTGGAAACCATAGGCATACGGATCTTGGTTGAAGATAAATAATGGAATCATTAAGGGTTGCATGTGTATGAATAAAGTTATATGAAGTCCAAGTGAAGCTCCCTGTAATGAAGGGAATGGTGCCATATCATAGTTGTTTGAGCACATAATCTGAATATTGAATCTCATTGAGAAATATAGGGGTTGATCAGGTTCTATAGTTGAAACCTAGAGGAAGGTATTCACACTAGGAAACTTGGATTGAGGATATAACCTTGAGTGTGAATAGGGTTGTGGTTGGAGATCAACATAGTGTAATGGAGGAATATCATGATCATCTATCACTGAAAGGATCGATGATTTGATCAATGTATGTATCAAGCCAAACAAAAGCATTGTGTGTTTATTCAAAACCCTCACTCCCTGAAAAAAAGTAGGACATGTCATATGATTTGAGTGAACTAATGAGATATTGTTTGAATAGTCAACTAAGAATCATCAGATGGGCCAGGTAGATTCACGATGAATTTTAATCTAGAGTGAGGAGACATAGATGAACAGTGGAACAGGTTGTGTTTGGTACATTTTTTCGGGTGTCTTCCTTTTTTTTCACCTTGGAGACTTGTGTGTTATGGAATATGTTGTATATAACAGGTCATGGGGCATCGCCATTAACATATCAATGAAAATAAATAAGTTAAATCCTACTCGTTAAGTCTGTATAATCATTTATGAAGACTAGTTGAAAATTCAATTTTACCTATTATTGTGAATTCGGTGATGTGACTACATTGAAAATTGAGTGTTCTAAATACTAGTGTGATATTCACCACATATGGAATAGAGTTGTGACATGCAAACTAGCATGGTGCAGAAACATCAATTTTTTTTAGCCTAGCTTGTACCATAGAATAGTGAGATCGGAGAAGAAGCTAAAATTGTAGCTTGTTAAAAGCATGTGTCCTATTATCCCTATTTGGAGTCTATGCTGACTTTGAAGATTATGTTGGGAGTATATAACCTTTTACCAAAATCCAAATCTGGTTCTGATGAGATATGTATGTGAAGAAGTATGATTAGTTGAGTCATGTTTTGTTATATAGATCTGCAAGTGTGAAGAGGCTAGATCTACTACATAGAGTTCTATTATCGACATATTTTTGTATGAAGGACTTAGATCTGGTAAGATCTTATGTGGATATATAGTTATGAGCAAGGTTTCTTATGAGTGTCCTAATTATCTTCACTTGAATTTTTTCTCTATCGATGAATTCACGACATGGGTTGCCATACAAGGGAATTTACCATTCATTTCTCACGGTGTTACGCAAATAAATGGCTCAGTTAAACCTATCAAAGCACCTGACGATGAGGACCTACTAATCAAACCCGTAACCAATCTATTTTTATACATGGACTTTGAGATCTCAAGTCCTAGCTCAGAACCTTTATGTCCTACCAAAGACTTCAATTTGGACATTATGGGAAAAAACTTGCATTCTGCAAAGGTACCTTGGTGGACTTCTTAATGAAGGTCAGTGCGAGTAACTATCCTGAATTTAAAAAGTGTGGAGGCTACCTACATTTGGTCGCGAAAGGATTAATGTCGGTGCTCAATTCTAATGTGAGTATTTTCTAGGACATGATGCTGATTTTAGTGGAAAAGTGACATATTATGAGGTTCTTTAAGTTCATGACAAACTATGGTGACACAAAGGAGATGAATTCAGAAGTTCTAGAGAGTCGGTTCATGGAGTTCCTAGATCAACAATGGTTTCCTTCATCTATCAAATCATACAACTTATAACACCTTTCTATTCAACATTCAGAATAATTTATATGTGATAAATCTATAATATCATGATGAAGAAAATGAATTTCAGGAACCAATCATAGTTCTGAAGACAAAAGACGGGATTGATAGCTTATCTCTCTATCTTTCCTCTATTAATAGTTTTTTTGTTGTATATTTTTTAATGCGTTTAGAGAATTTTTTTTCCATTTTTATGGCCAAGAAGAGCTACCTCAAGAATTTAGTCATATTTTCATTGTTAAAGGAACTATTTATGTTCTCCGGTTGTGAATAAGGGATTGGAATTCTCATTTTGGTGGTGTAGTGCTTGAAACTTCAAAAGGAATATTGGATTGGAATGAGATAATGCAAGGTATCAAGGACAATATGATTGAATTGAGTAAGTATTCTTGAAGGGGATACCTATGAGGGAAATCCATAGGATTATGTTGATGAGGCTGGACATGAAATTATGTTGCAATTTTTTTCCCAAAATCATGATACTTTAGAGGAGCTCCTGAGCTACAAATTCTATAATAGGGAGCTTACCTGCATTGTAATATGTCAGAATGAAATCAAAAGTGGCACAGTGAACATGGAGTTCAAAGATCAATAAAATCCAACACTCTCATTGTTAAAATTCAACGATAACTCTACGAATGGATGGTTACGTGCCCTCTCACTTTTTCTCTAACCTTTTCTCTGCAATGCATTTGTTGATCCAATATTAGCCAAGTACTTTTTGATTTGATAAGTTTTAAATAAGCACAAGTATATAGTTTAAAATTTTTGAAACATTATTTTTTAACTTTTCATAAAAGTAATAAAATATCATATAGTTCTTGGTGACATCTAAAAATGCTTCTGGAAGTTCCTATTTTAAGCCTAAAAGGCTTTATGAGAAAAGTGGAGGTATAAGAGTGAATGTGTTAATGTTAATGTGCGAGTTATAAGGGTGAAGTTTATAGCTTATGTAGCCCAATATATCATAAGAAAACAATTTGTTTGTGGTGTTTAAGTGTGTTCTAGATCGACTCGAAATATTAATAAGGGGATCTTAGGTACACTTTGCTGGCATGTGATGGTGATTTTCTCGTTGGAGACTTATGGTCTTTTGTGTCTGCCTTTGACACTATAATTTCAGCTTTTTATCATACAAAAACACATTCAAGGAGTTTAAGCATCAAGCATTTACAAGTAAGGATAAAAATAGCAAAGAACATATGTTCAAGGATCCCGAATTAAGAAGTTTCAAAGAAGAAACTCAAGAAATAATAACCATTCCAAGGAAATTCTACATCAAAAATCAACTACATCAACAACATTTATCTCAATTCAACATCAATTTTTTGAACAATGCACTTCCGACCAATTTTTGTAAGAGTCAAATCAAACATAAATTTAATTTTATTGTCACTTGAAAATGACCATTTTATCTGTAATTTAATTTGATTTGTATCAGGGGCATTCTCAGTTGAACCCAAGACTCAAGCCTTGAATCATTAATTCAAATTGATAGGGGGTCAAGTGAGTCAAACATTGTAATTTTAGCCATGTCAAGTGAGGAAAAAAAATAATTCAAGTCATTTTTGTTATTGTAAAAACTCTTTAGGGTTCATTTTCAGTGGTATGTGACACCCTCGTCCTATTAAAGCTAATATAGAGTGAGCGTGAAATAAATTTTAAATAAGCAAGTTCAAGTGAGCCAGTTTGAAAAATCAAGAAAGTACTAAAAGATAGTGAGCATGAGTTCAAGTGAGAGAGTTCACATGGAGAAAACATTATATTGTTACAGGTTCTTAACAATATCATGTTATCCACTACTAAAGAAATGGTGCAAATCAGCAAAGTGACTATTGATGATATTAAAATGCATCTACAGTAGGCACATGAAATGGTTGAGTTTCTCCAACTTGAATCATAGTTGCAATGACATGACCTGCAACAGAAGGGTTGTGTTTCAAATCCTTTCAACAATACAAATGCAAGTAAAGATGATTTCAAGCCATTGAGCCATACAACTTCTAGTGTAGAATTTTTTCATGATCAAGTACAACCTTCTTGTTCCAAGCCAATCAACAAATTGTGGGAAGAAATCCAACGCAAAAAAAATCGACATGGCTTCGAATATGAAAAATATGACAAAAAATTACATATCCCTGATTATTCAAATCCAATGAAGTTCATCAGTGAAGGATTTCTTGATAACAAAACATCATAAATCCATGAGAAAGTTGCAGAACAACAAAAATGCCAACATTTTCAAAGGACTAGTCGTATGGAAAGTCAGTGTTTCAATCTCCTTCCTTGTCGCCATTGTGGAAAGGAAAATCACTCATTAGAAAAATGTTGCAAACAAAACCAATCAGATAGATTGAAGATAAATTATGCACGGACTGATTCTTGGGAGTGCTCATATACAATCAAATGATTATATAAGTTTTACAAAAAATTCAATCTCACCTGAAGACACATATTTCACCCAGTACTGAAAATATGGTACTCTCATGCACCTGAAAGGGGGAGTACCACTATGAAACGCTCTTTCATATGAAGGGGGTAGGGAGGTGGGGTTCAAAATAAATAAAAATGGTTACGGTCTCTCCTTTGAGTTAAAAAAGGGTGGAATTGATGGTTGGCATACTGAAAGTTTTGACATCAACATTTTTTTCCAATGGACATCAAAAAATTTCCAATGAGAAAGTGATTGGGATGATCATTGAGATCATTTCTAGACGTTATTCTGTTCACTTGGATAGTAATTGGACCAATAAAATGATAGATCGATCCTTTTTTGTTGAATCTTGGCACTTTATTGAGCTGTCAAACATTTCTAGAGTTGTATGAGACTTGTAGCTAATTCACTTATTTTGGACTACTCTTTTTATATTGGAGTCTTCAGCATCCAGTTTTGGAATTTTTCAGGAAGTTCTTCATTGAGGATCAGCTCAACAGTTCCAACATAAAGACTTAGATATGGTACCAGGTTATTACATTGGACTTATGATTGAAGGAGGGAACATTATCCTCACTCTCACATGAAACAACCAATAAGTCCAAAATAATTAAAATTATAAAACCTGGAATAATTTATACTTGTCTTTAATTCTAGAATGAGTCATTTCCTCAAACTTACGATTTTGTTTATGTCTAGTTGGTTAAAATATTTTCTCCAACTAGTTAGGCTCCAAGATTACTGTATGGTTGTGATATTCACTCAACTGAAGTAATTGTGTATGCAAGATAGACGAACTATATTGAGACATATTATTGATGTATTTATATATTCTATCATTATTATTATTTTCTGAAATACAATACATTAAGGATTGAGAAGCCTTTTACGACATTTTTTCTGTTGTCTCGATCTCTCTTAAATTTATTTTTTTATTTTTGTTAATTTCCTTTATAATTATTTCTTATAATTGTTGAAATTGTAACAAGGTTTTGTCTTCATAATTGTAATTTTTATAAAGTGTCAAAAATGAATTTATGTGAATTAAAAAGAAAATTTATTTGTCATGTCCATTTTGGATATTTAAAAAGAAGAAAAATAAAAAATTTATTGTATATTGTAGGCTCTCCAAAGTGCCTAAGTTATCGCTTGAAGAATTCATTTCAACATGCCTACAAAGACACCCATTCACTCGCAATGAAGGTTATATATAACTTATTCATCCCTTTCCAAACATCTTGTTACAAGAAAATATATCTAAGGAAGAATTTGAAGTACACGTGAGGAAGGATATAAACCATATCTAGAAAAAGATGCAAAGTATATCTGATGAAGGATGCAAAGTATGTATGACCAAGAATGCAAAATAATGCAAAGTGTCTTTGTGAAGGAATACAAAATATGAAGCTACAATATCTAATAAATTATATCCATGGATATATGTGAGCTTCTCTATGAAAATTATGAAAAGTATTCAAGCTTCCATTCTATAATATAATCCAAATTTTTGACATAAATAGAAGACGAATTCCAACTACCTTAAGGAACATATGTATCCCTTTTTGTAGACCTGATTATGGACAATTTGAGGCACATTATTCTAGAAGTATTGGAGGGTTGACCTGGAATTCAGAAGAGTGATCATCTATTTACTACTGGTTGTTTTGACTTGGACTTGTTATTGACAAAAATAATCTATAATTAAAGGATTGTTGTGTTTTCCCCTTAAATGGGTTTTGCGCTGGCCTCTATCCAAATTTCTTGTGTCTCTTGTCATTTTTTGCATTGTGTTTGTATAATTGCCTGATGACATAATGAATGAAGTAAATATTAAATTTAAAAAATACATAATTAATTGTCATGATAATAAATTTGTGTTTTCAAAATAATTTCAACAAAAATATATTATGTCTTCATGAGTTTTTTGTTTATTATAATTTTTTGTGAATCAACTATTGATTGAGGTTGGAAAGGTACCAAAGATATCATTACCACCATTGGATTGGAGGGTAATATCAATAGTTACATGTGGATAATAAGGATAGATAAGGGTGATAAAAAGATTTACATGATTGATAGTTAATATGATGAGATGAATTCGTCTCCCTCCCAACTCAATGGCACCTATGTCAATCCATTTTAGGGTTACAACCGTAGATTGCACAAGGCTTATCAATTAAGAAGAAAATAAAATAAGTCATTGATTTCAAGGGAGAAACAGATCCATAAAACCTCTAAATATCACTTGGATTCTTGTGATGTGTTTTCTACGAGAAAACCCAAATGATTTCTCTCATGTTCTATGTGTTTTTCACAGTATGTAAACCTCGTAGACCTACTTCAAAAGTGCATTATCCTACACAACATAAAAACTTCCCAATGATGGTAATGAGAATGTGTATTTTTATGGTGGTGGTGTCCATGTGTTTTCTATTAATGGAAATAGAATAGCGTATCCTATTGACGGTTACAAGCATGTTTCTTACATTGATCGAAATATGCATGTGCATTACGTTGATGTAAGAGACTATATGTTTTTCATTTATATTTCGTTGAACAATATGTTTAAGGTGGTGAGATATTCCTATGGGCTTGGATAGTTTGTTTATCATGGTACCTAGTGGCTTTAGATTCCTTGAAATGGATCTTGTTGTACACAAATAAAATGACTAACATAAAAGTCTGATTCATATTATTGTAGCACTTTTTAGGTAGCCGTATTTTTTCCCTAAACTAAATTATTCAATCACGTTAGCAATTTTTAGTTGTATTACTTATTAGATAGTCATATATTTTAACACAGGATTAAGTTAGTCATTTATGTTAGTAGATATTAGTAGGGTCACTTAATATTGCTCATTTTTTGTAAGTATTCACGTGGAAAAGCTAGAGTGACTAAGTTTTTCAGTCACCTAGTCACTAATTTCCTATTTTCTACTAGCGTGAACCAATAATTTTAAAAATTTCTTTATTTTAAGAAAAAGTGGAACAATCACACAATAAAATGCATACACAATTATACCGAGGGATTTTAAGATGGAAACCCTTCTGGGAGAAAAACCACAAACTCTTGTTTTTATTATGATGTAAATTCAATGCACCCACTCTATTAACATCAATTATTTTCTGAGCACAAACTCTGAGCAAGAGACTACAAACTGCTTAGATTAATAGTCACTAACTTCCTTAAAGGCACCAACCTCATATTGCAGAAGAACCAAGTTTTTGCTACAAGTTATATCTACTCTTTCATGGGATTTTCAAACTAATACCTCTTGTAGATTTCTCTGATGCAACTTACAATTTGTTTTCACTAGTCACATATAGTCACTTCAACTTTTTTATATCACACATTCCTTATCAATCTCTTCCCTCTTCTATAGCTACAACCAAAAATATGAAATATATAAAAAAGTTCTTCTGCTACTCACTCGCTATTAGGTTTTGTTTATATCAATTTTCATTCACTCTACTTTGTGCACTCAGTCTACCTATCTTGTACACTTACTTCACTTATTTATTTCTCCTCCTGTTCACTGTAATTATAAATTTACTAAGAATAATTACTATAATGAATTAATTTTCAGCTAATGGAGTTTTTCAATTCATTCAAATCACAATTTTCTCTAGTTATCCTCTAACACTCTACTCCTTTTCTAAAAATCTCAAACAACTCACCATTTGATTCCACCAACAGTGCTTTTAATTTAACTCTTCTCAATCTTCAGTTGATATTGCTTCTGTTAGCAGACTCAATATTATGTTACTATTTCTACTAGAGTTTATCCAGCACTTTGCATCATATAATTATATCTCCTCATTTTTTCCTTCCTTCAATTTCTAACTATGCCATAAATGCCTCTCTTTCATAGTTGATCTTGATGCCAAATTCTTATCAATACAATCTCTGGAAGTTTCATATCCTTCTTCCATATGACCATGATTGTGATAAAATATTTAACGCAAAATGTGGTTATGATCCTATTCATGTTCGGGCTTATTTTATGTTTTGGTCAAGCAAACCACCCAAACATTGAACTCCCAAATTGTCAAGTTGTCAAACTAATTCTTGTTTTGGTCCCACTTGGTCTATGCTCCTAGTCAACTTGCACTAGATAATTAATGTGGTCCCACCATGATTATTATTTGAGGTATGAAATTTGAACTTCCTGGAAAAGGATCGTGTGCACATCCCACCATATGATTCCCATAGAATTTTGGAAATTATGTGACACTAAAAATTAGCTCCAAACACAACATTTTAGCATAAATATTGAAATTTTTCCACATCATATGTTATTTACTAGGCTACATCATCCTTTCCACGTGGATACCATAGAGTTGTGCCATGTGTCGCATGAAATTTACTCACTTACATCTAAAAACTGAAAAATAACTACCACATGCCACTTCCACAAATTTTTATGCCATCATGCATGTCTTGTTAGTTCCACCTCACCTTCCACATACTTATGCTATATAATCAACATGTATGGAAAGTAATAAGGTTGGGTTTATACATTTCCTCTTGATTTCACTCGAGCAGAAAATCCTGAACATGTGAACTCCCAAAAAGCATGATTTTTCAAAACAACTAAAATACCCCGAACAACTAAGACGCCCTGAATGGATACAATATTTATACATTTTTAACATGTACTTCTTATTTACGTTACAAATAGCTCGAACTTATGAAATTCTTCAACAAATTTTGACCTCCCATCTTCAACTTGCATCATCTCTTCAAACCTTAGAATTATTTTGGACTATCATATATTTTTTGAAAGGTCTTTCTGAGGGTCATCGACATATGCAGTTTACATGGGCATTTGAATTGATTTTTTGTGCCACAACCCTAATTAGAAACCTGTAACACAACCCTTTTTTTTCTAATTTTTTTTTGATATGCATACTTGAACCCTAATTATTTTCAATCACATTTGTTTATACAATGGATAAGGAAAAATAAGATGTACAAGTGTAATGCTTCTTTAGACATAACTTCATTTTCATAGTTGTTTTCACATTTCAGATAAATGCTAGTTGGTTACCATATTTAAATTAATTTATGCTTATTTTAATTCTCATACACCATCTAGGCCTTAGTTTCAATTCCATTACTCGTTCTACCCCGTTTTTATGGAAAAAATTTGTGTAGCCACTTTTTCAATGGTCGCTACAAAGAGTATGAGTATATTTAACCCCTCATGTGAAATTTTGTGGTCGTGTTGTATCCCATTTGAAATAGAAACCATAAGTAAATTCAGTTTTTTTATATTTATGAGATTGGATTAATTCCTAAGTGTTAGACATTTATCTCCCTAAACATAGGTTGAACTCTCTAGAATGAGTTATTAGTCCCACCACCGTCTCGATTTATTATTTATTTGTATTCTCAAGGTTTGCATTTCCGATCATGCTGTACCTTGAGTGATGTTTCGACCCTAGATTTGATCATACTATGGTAATCACATGGTCATCACCTGGCTCCTTTATGTGGAAGAATGGACACTAGTGATGCTATGTTTATATATAACGTTAGGGATTTGAGGGAAGAAAGCCTAATATTTTGATGAGTTTCCTCTTTGCATTCCATTTCATTTCTTCCACTTTCTCTGGATTTTTCACAACAAGAGGTTGCCACACCACCTAGCATTACCTGGATTGCAAGGAACCCTACCAAATGTTGATGCCAAGTATCAAGTAATAGTTGGATATTTGGGTGCTGCAATTTTAACCTCAAATCACCATCATTTCATTCATACTAAGTAAGGTAGAATGAAATCTTATCTCCTTTTTTTTTCTCAAGGTTTCAGGAGTGTGACTAGTCTCAAGGATGGAGGTACTTGATTTTATCAAATCCTCATGCTATTCTACATGGTAATTATCACCAAAACATTACTTATTTTATGCCTAGGAGAAAAAAATTTCATCACACACACACACACACACATATATGATTAATTCTTTTTTCTCATGTTTCTGAAACTTCCTTATTTCCTCTAATTTGACTTTCCCTCCCCTACTCGAGGTCATTTTTCCTACAAATTTTCTGAGCTTCACTTCCTACATATAACAATAATGGCAGTGCATGTTTCTCGTAAACCCTCCCCTAATCCCTATTTTTTTTTTTTTAAATCAACAGTTTTACAAGGATACTGTGTCTAACGTCTCAGTTACATTAGCATGGCTAAAGGCCACGCTCCCTTATTTAGGTGAAATTTTCTTTCTTTTTGGTATTTCTTATTTTCTCTCAGTATCTACAATCTAGCATTTGCATTAGATTAATGGTAATTATGATATTTTTCTTGTTCCTGAATGATCTCAGTTGTAAATGGAATCTCGATTATGACGTTTTTGGACATCATAAATAGTATTTTCCTTCTAATTACTATTCATTCCTCACACAAGTCGATGCTTCATGTATACAATAGGGTTTTCTTTGTGGCATGTTTTTTGGGGTTAATTTTTTACTCGGATGTAGCTTCAATTCCTAGCTATTTTGAATTAGGAATCCTAGAATATGTTTTGTTTTATTGTATACAAATTTTTGGATGAAAAATTTTCCTATGTGCAAGTATCCTTTATTTAGGACCTGTAAAATATATTTTTCAATTTGGGTGTTTCCCTATAGCCTTTCAATAGGCGTCGATACAATGTAATTTCATTAATCACTTATATATATATATATATATATATATATATATATATATATATATATATATATATATATATATATATATATATATATATATATATATTCTTTAATGTGACTCCTCTTAGCAAGATATTCTCCTAGACAATCAAAATTTTATTTATTGTAGTGGCTTTTTTTCCATTACTCAAATATTGCATGGATTAGGGTAATATTAATTTCGGTTCCTTTTTATTCTACTAAGTTGGTGGAATTTTCAAATCTGTTTCCAAATTATAATATTATTGTAGATTCCATTCCTCAGTTTTTAAAGTGTATGCCCATCTATTTATCTTTTCCTCCATAGTAAGCATATTGAATTTCTTTATTTCTCCTTCCTTAATTTCTAGTTGACATGAGTGGGACTATTTGTGAACGAGATTCATGCTCAGATTTCTGTTCCTTAAGAATATTTTCTTCAAAGAATTCAACACTCCAGAATTTGTTTCCTGTACTTGCAAATAGGAAAAATAAAACCTATTTTATGGTGGGCATGGCAATAGGCTTCACCTCCAATAATTACAACTGTATACATTTCATTTTATTTCTATTCTTAAATTATTATGGTGGAATTAAATCCTGTTATAGTAACCTATATGGTAGGAGAAAATATTATTCGTTCTTAATTCTAGACAAGTGGTTTTTCACAATAATAGTAGTTAGAGCTCGAACCCGTAATTTCATCAAGTATTAAATGGTACTAAATGTTCCTATATTAGTTTCGATGGTTCTTTGATGATTTATAAATAGATTCATAGTTCTACTCCACTCCACGCAACCTAAAAAAATTGTTGGGTTTTACAATTTATACTCACATGATTTACAAGTAGGGCACAAACATTTTAAAAATTTAAACTTATACTTAGGGCTCGCCTAGATACCATAATGTGAATTTTTCTCATGGTGTAATTTCATTGAAACGTATGAAATTATTCATATAAATTTACTTTTCTCAATATATATTCAACGATTTATTCTGTAAGTTTTCCTTAGTAGATGCACATTCAAGGACATGTATTTCCCATTTCACAACTGACTTGCATTCATGCATGTTCATTCACTTTCCAACCTTTACCCTAGTATTCAAAACATATAAACATATAGATACAAAAAAAATGTGTGTTATTACATGCAGGAATAAAAATTAGGGATTATATTTCTCTCTCTTGGAAAATAGTAGTTATGGCATGTTATATTATGTTTTCTAATTTAAATTAAATTCAATGATTCAACAAGAAATCAAGATGAATAACTTATACATGGATATACATATAATAGAAACATACAAGAACTTAAATATAATAGGGCGCAAATTAACTCGCCCTCTAAAATCTGTATATCTCGTCACACAAATTCAAGATGCATAATTAGTAAGAATAGAAACATACCATCCTGACTATTAAATTAACATATAATATATCTAGCCCACACTAGTGACCAAAACAAATGCTTACTCAATAAATTCCTATGCACTAACATATACAAAATTAAATCACAGAAACATAAATAAATAATATGCACACACTTAATGAATTCGCCATTGAGAAATAAATTCTTAAATTTAACAATACTTCCAACAATAAAAATCAACTTAAAATACCCAAAATCTAACCATATCCGTGTTCAAGTGATTCCACTTGAAAGAAACCAGCATACCAAATTTCCGAATGATGTTGGAGTTGTACTAGGAAGAAAAAATTTCCTCCTAACCATGAAATATTTTCGAGTTCCTCCCGAGCTCATATAGTTTTTCCAGCAAATCAACAACTCCCTTGTGATTCTAGATAATGTATTTGTATACATTAATGATCAGGAGCTCAGTGTATAAGATCAAAAATTAAATTCCTCATAATTTATTAAAAAATGAACAACTGTGACCGACCCATCGCTAAGAATCGGGTGCACTTCAATTCATCAAAAACTGACTTTGGATGAAGAGGTTATAGCCTGCTGACCACTGTTCAGAACATGCCAATTTAAAAAAAAAAATTGCAGAACTATGACAGGTTGATGACATGGCAGCCCATTCATCATGGAGGGAATATTCTTAGGTTTTTTCCCAATGGGACCATGACAAGTGTCACTGTAATATTTGCCAGTGTGGATTTGAGAAGGTGAAATAGCCCAATCTCCTCCAAGGTTGAATTTGGGTTCATGATGAATTATTATTTGTTGGAATTATTTTTTTACTTATTAAGGTTGGATATATATATATATATATACATACACACACACACACACACATATATATATACATATATATATATATGTGTGTGTGTGTGTGTGTGTGTGTGTGTATGTATATATATATATATATATATATCTACATCTATATATATATATTATTAATTTCCATACATTAGTTTTATAATATCACACATTATATTATAACCAAAGTCTTATGTTATTGGAAGTTTAAACATATTTAAAAGTCTGCAAATTCAAAGGTTTGGGAACTTATGATATTATAGTGGAAAAATATATGTATAGGGGCGGAGGTCAGGGTTGGACCCGTGACCTCCCCCCAAATTTTACCATATCTTACCAACAGACCACGGTACAAGGCTTATAAAAGCTACGAGCCCAACTTACATTTGAATTGAAGTGTATGATCCCACGCGGAAAAGAGGGGGTCAGCTCCACGGGCTAATCCCCTCCCACAAGACCAAAAGCATATGACCTTAACCCAATAGGTTCATTAAGCATGCTTAAGGTGCGTAATCCCAACATTAAAAATTAATTAAACATGAGTTAATTGCGTGTTAAGTTGGAAGAAAATTTGGTAGTGCCTCCAAATTTGGTGCCACCTCCAGAATTGTCAACACTAACTGGATTCTTCTCTATCTTTAGAGGAGATTCCTAGTAAAAATTAAATGCACCATATCTTGAGAAATCTTAGACCATTTTTTGGCTCAAGAAGAGTCATTCCTAGCAAATTGGCATGCTCTAAACACATTGGAACAGGTTGCAAAGGTAGAGGGGCAATTCTATAGTTTTTTTTGTCACTTTGAAGAAAATTGAAGCTTAGGGCCACCATGAGGGAAGGACATGCCTAGATCACCCGAAGGCAAAATTGAGTGAATGAATAGTCATTTCTAGTATATTTTAACATTATGAACTCATTGGAGTATTTTTCAGGATCATTTGATGCATGTAAAAATTATTTTTTGTGCTATTGAGATAATACATAGGTTCAAGCCATGGAAGCTGGACCAAGGAGATGTAGCCGATGAGGGGTGAAATCCTTAATCAAAACTCTATTTTGATGGATCAATTATGATGGTTTGTTGTTATTTATGTTGTTGCTATACATAATTTGATTTTCATACTTTATTCTCTTGAATTCACTCATAAAAACTCAGTTAATTTACTTGTTGACACACATAAGCAACAAGGAAACCTATGTACATCAAGCATAATATCAATAAATAAATTATAAATCTGAAATTGTAATTAGCACAAAAAAAATAACATACAAACTCAGATCAAGTTGGTATCAGAGCTTGGTTGAAAGGAAAGGTTATTTTCTTGATAGTTGCTGGAGTTTTGTGCAAGTTTAATGGTTGCAAATTTGTGATGTTGAGAAGGTTAAAGTTGCAGAGGGGTGAAGGAAAATTTTAGGTTGCAAGTCTCAAGATTAGGACCAGAAGAAGGAGAGCTACAAGTGAACCATATTCACCAAAAATTCCACTCATAGCTGCACTTGAAGCACCACAAGTTTTGTCTGAAGAAGTTGGGATTGAGGAGGTACAAGTTGTATAAGTATCTGAGTTGATTAAATAGGTACAAGAATCAGAAGTTAAGCTTGAATTCATAGCCATCATGTCAGGTGTTGGAGAGACTGAAGGTCATTTTGAAGAGGATGATGTTAATAGAGACTTCAATGAAATAAAGAGGATCGTTAAAATTATGTTTGATGCATTTCCAGCTAGGATGGAAGGAGAAGGTTCTAAGCCTCCACATGGAGAAGGAAATTTCGATGATAATAAGGGTGAAGAGAAGAGGTAAAAGGGTAGTGGAGGAAAACGACCTCCATATCCACCATATTCATCATCATCATCATCTCCATCAACATCATTTTCCACTTCCACAACAAAATCTACTCACACTCACTCAAAAGTCACAAAAGGAAAAACACCCTTACTCAAACTAGATGTAAAATTTGAGCTTCCAATGTATAATGGCGAGATAAATGCAGAAATATTGGACAATTGGATACTTTAATTGGAGGTGTACTCTAGGTTTCAGAACCTTCATGAAGATGACATAAAGATTCGGTTGGATTCTTTAAGGATGGAAGGATCTGCACTTGTATGGTGGGAAGCAGGGACTTAAGAAGAGATTAAAACCTACGATAATATCTCTACGTCTTGGTCAAGTTTTATTGCTGCCATTAAAATACAATTCTATCACTTATCTTTCATGCAAACATATATTATGGATTGGAAAAATTTTAGAGTGTTGAAAGGGCAAAGTGTGCAAGATTATACTCAGGAATTCAGGAGAAGAGCTCTAATTTTTGGGTATTAATTTATATTTTCTAGAAACTTTTTCAAATTATGTTGGGGGTTTGCACAATTACCTTAGGTGAAAAATTCTCATGTTTAATCCCACAAACATATATTAGGTTTGTGTTCAAGCCACACACTTAGAGGAAAGAGAGAAAATAAACATAGATGAGAAAAGTGAAAGTGACAGTAAAGGAAAGAGGAATTTTTATGGAAGAAGAAAGAGAAATAGCTTTATTAAAAGAAAGAAAGAAAAAATCACATGCACAAACTGTTCAAAAACTACCCATAATGAAGACCTTTGTTGGAAACTTCATCTAGAGTTGAATCCAAACAAACTAAAAGCCAAAGAAAAGGGGAAAAATGTTGTTATAGTTGAACATGACTTAGGGTTAGATTCAGTGGATGAGACAAAGATTACAGCCATGGGTTTGAAAGGTAAACATATTTCAAGCACTAGTTCTTCCAATTGTTCAAGTTATACTCAAGGTGAAGATACAAGAATAGAACTTTTCCATATTAGAGTTTTCTCTAAACATACTAATATTGATACATTTTTTCATAGTGGGTCAGAGGCTAACTTTATTTCTGGACGCTTTTTTAAGAATCTAGACCTTTAAAATATTAAACATCCATGACCATATCCTTTGGGTTGGATATTCAAGAATGAAAACTTGCAACTTACAGGGAAGTGAATACTAATATTTTCCATCAATTCAAACTTTCTTGATGAATTTGAACTTGATGTGGTTCAGCTTGAGATATCAGATATTGTATTGGGAAGTTTTTATCTGTATGATAGGGAATCAATATTTCATCTCCATGAGAATGAGTATCACTTTTTAAAAGATGGTATTGAGTACATAATTAGATCATATAAGAAAAATACATGTTTGTATCTTATACATGCAAGACAAACGAATAAGAATTAGATCATATAAGAAGAAGACATGTTTATCTCTTATACATGTTTGTCTCTTATACATGAAATGTTTGTTATATATAGGATAGTGAATGCAAGTAAGAATTTGACATTGTTAATGATCAAACAAAGATATGTTTTGAATCAAACTTTTCAAAAAGATGTTTATCCTTAAAGTGATATGTTTTAGGATTTGAATAGGTTTCCTTCGAAAGGAGGTGAACCAGATATAAAACATTGGTAGCAGTCAACATCAATGTTGAGTAGTGTTGGAAACAAGATGTCGGTGCAAGAGAGTGAAAAGGTAAAACTGAAAGTGAAAAAGCGGCTTGGAAAAGAAGGAATGGGTTCCATAAATGCTTATTTTTGGTTTCCAAAAGGTACATGTCAATGGCGAAAGTATTTGGTCAACAACAGACACAAGTAAAAAGAAATAACAAAAAATAATCTCCATGGTGATAGTGTGCAAGGTGAGGCAGTTTTTAATATTCCTTTGATTAGTGACCAAGATAGGAACAAGATGGTTTCTTCAAGAATAGATTTCTTCTCTACAAATTCAGAAAAATTGTAGCATGATAGTGTTAATGACAACAAGTGAAGGGTGCAAGAATCAAGGAAAAAGTTAATTTTTTATGAAAATTTCTAGTTGATGAAAAATGGAAAATTTCAGCGGATAGAGACTATAAGGGTGAGGGAACATTACCCTCATCCTCATGATCAGTAATCATAGAGATTTTGGGGTCCAAAAATATTCTAGTGGGGACGAATGATCGGGTACTCAGTGCATAAGATAAAAAATGAAAGTGCTCAGAATTGAGTAGAAAATAAACGACTACGACTGGTTCATCACCTGGAATCTGGCACACTTCGTTTTGTCAAAAACCCACTTCAAATGAAGAAGTTATAACCTGATAACCACTATTTAGAACATGCAATTTTTTTTTAAAACAATTGCAGAATAATTATAGGTTAATGACATGGCAGCCAAGTCACCATGGAGGTAATGTTCTTTAGTTTTTTCCCAATAGGGCTGTGAAAAGTGCCACTGCAGGATTCATGAGTTTGTGTTTTAGAAGTTGAAATTGCCCAATGTCTTCTAAATTTTAATTTGGGTTCATGATGAGTTATTATGTGTTGGAATTATTTTTTAATATATATATATATATATATATATATATATATATATATATATATATATATATATATATATATTATGTGGTTAATATCGTATATTATGTTACATTTATATATATATTAATTAATATTAATTATTAATTTCCAAAATTTAGTATTATAATCCTGAAAATTATATTATAACCAAAGTCTTATGTTATTGGTGGTTTAGACATATTTAAAAGTCTGCAAAGTCAAATGTTTGGGAACGTATGATATTACGGTGGAAAAATATATGTATAGAGGCGCAGGTCAGGGTCGAACCTGTGACCTCCCCCTAAAATTTACAATATCTTACCAACAAACCATGGGGTGGGGCTTGTAAAGCCTCTACACCCAACTTACATTTGAATTTCATTGTATAATCTAATGGCGGAAAAGAGAGGGTCATCCCCGCGTGCCAGCCCCCTCCCATAAGACCTAAATGATATGAACTTAACCCAGTTAGTTCATCAAGCACGCTTAAGGCGCTTAATCCCAAGATTAACCATTAATTATACACAAGTTAATTGCATGTTAATTTTTTGGAAACTTTGGCAGTGCCTCCAAATTTGGTGCACCTCCACAATTGTCGGCACTAACTAGAGTCTTCTCTAGTTTTAGAGGAGATTCATATGAAAAATTAAATGAACCATATATTTTTCAATTTTTGACCAAGAGTCATTGCTAGCATATTGGAATGCTATGAAAACATTGGAATAGGTTTCAGAGGTAGCAGATCACTTCTACAGGTTTTTTTTGTCACTTTTAAAAAAATTGAAGCCTAGGGCCACCAGGAGGGATGGCCATGCCTATATCAACTGAAGGCCAAATGGAGTGAATGAATAGTCATTTATGATATATTTCGACATTTTAAAATTATTGTAGTATGTTTCAGGAGCATTTTATGCATGTAAACATCAATTTTTCACTATTGAGATAATACAGAGGCCTAAGCCATGGAAGGTGGACCAAGAAGATGTAGCCTAGGAGGGGTGAACTCCTTCATCAAAACTCTGTGTTGATGGATCAATCATGATTGTTTGTTGTTATTTATGTTTATGTTGTTCAAAATTTGATTTTCATACTTCATGCTCTTTAATTCACTCATACAAAATTGGTTAATTTTCCTGTTGACACACGTAAGCAACAAGGAAACCTATGTAGATGAAGCATAAGATCAGTAAATAAATTATAAATCTGAAATTGTAATTAGCACAACAAAACTAACATGCAAAGTCAGATCAATTACTTTCGTAGCATATTTTTGTTTAGCATCGTCCTTCGGTTTATGGGTCTGACAACCCACTAGCCTAGGCTTTTTCTCTTTTTTCAAAAAAGGCATTTCCTCCTTTTTATTTAAATCCTTCCCTTCTCTCTCGGAGTGCTTTTCTCCATCCTTACTCAGTGTTTTTCTACAACTTATTGATTTCATATATTCTCTCTCCCGTCATATTAATTATTTCTAATCAACTCCTAGGGATTTTAAGGAGTCATTTAAAGGAATATTATTTGATCTTAACGCCAACATTTGTTTCCAGATCTTGGAAAAAAATATCTTAACTCTAGTGTTTCTTTCCCAAGCAATTTCCATATTTTCTTTGCAGTAGTAAAATTAATTTATTACACCATCATACTCTATTGTTCACATTAGATCAAATTCATCATGGCTTCCTAGCCATTAAACCTAAAAGTATTTCAGTTTAAAAAAAAAAAAAATATTTACATAGAACTAGAGGGTATTAGATTTTCCACCCCTTTTGTTAAATTAACACCCTCCCTGATGTTTATGCTTCACTGGCTTCATCAACAAAACAATGTTGGATAATATTCTTTCATTACATCCTCTCGCTCCCAAGTAGGCTCCTCGGGTGTAAAGTGCCTCCATTACACCTTAACATGATTGATGGCTCTATTTTGGAGCAGGATCTCTTTCTAATCTAAGATGTGGGGTAGATATGGAAACAAATCTCCTTCAGGTTCCACCCATATCATATTCTAATCACTTACATGAGAATTATCATGGACATACTTCTTTAATAAGGATACATGAAAACCAATATCCACCGTAATATGGTTGGGAAAATCAAAATTGATATGCTACTAGAACAATTATGTCCAAGATTTGAAAAGGCCCATAGAATCGTGGTACCAATTTTTCACAGGTCCCATCTCCTAAGGTCATTTTTCTTACTTTTACTCTTAAGTAAAAATGTTCTTCAATCTTGAATTCTTTAAGAATTATATTTTTTCATCCATAACTTTTCTTCATGTCTTGTGTCATTTTGATATTATACATAACCTTGTGTATTACATGTTGCATTTCTTTCAAGGAATCAGGTATTAATATCAATTGATGATATATATGAATCCATCTAGGAGGTGCATGAAATTTTCTAGCATACAAAGATTGAAAAGCACTCATTTTTATGTAATTTTGGTAGCTCTTGTTTTAGGAAAATTATGTTAAATCCAGGAAATCCTCCCATTTTTTAGGCCTATCCATGACGTACATTCATAACATATCTTCAAATATCTAATTGTATCTCTCTCTATATTTCCATCCATTTGAGGGTGATATGCAGTGCTGAAATTTAATTTCATTCCCATGCCTCCAAATGGATATTTCCAAAATTCGGAGGTAAATTTAGCATCCATGTATGATACTACCACCTTTGGGAGTCCATGTAGTCAGAAAATTTCCTTCATGAAGATATTAGTAATTTGTGTGGTTCTATAAGTAGACTGCACTAGTATAAAATACATTGCCTCACTTAAAGTGTCAACCACTATCATGATGGAATCATGTTGTCATTTTTTCCTTGGTAACCCTGTAATAAAATCCAATGAAATCACTTCTTTTTTCCATTCAAGAATGGGTAATCATTTCAACAACCAATAAGGGTGCGGGTGTTCCACCTTAACTTTCTAACATTCTAGGAATTTAATTAAGCATTCTCCCACCTCCTTTTTCATGCCTTAATAAAAAAATATTCTTCCTTCTTATTGTTATCATCTTTTGATATCCAATATCACCTGCATATGTTCTCTTGGGATATTCATATAGTACCATTTATTTTATGTCACTCACATTGGGAAAATATAATGTTTTTTTTTGTAGGTTAGCAATATTTCAAAATTTTCATCATATCCAGGAATTTTTGTGTGCTGCAATTTCTATTGACTTTCTAGATATTTATGATGTATTTGTATTGAATTTTTAATATACTCCACAAAATATGTACTAATATTTCTCACTAGTATTGCGATTAAATCATTTTCATGTCTACTTTTTTTTCTCTTTTTTTTTATCAAAATGGGTATGTTTATATTGCTTAAAAAATTCCAAGACTTATGCTCAGTGGTTTTACATATGAACACACAAAATCTAGGGGGTTTATGAACCTGCAAAGTTTTCCCACTCCACTTCTTACATTCAGTCTAGAAATTTCTCATTGACTAACATACCTTCTAATACAAACAAATCGTTGCATAAAGTGACAAAAATACATGATAGGAAGAGAGGCCGACTAAGGCATATGGTTGCATGGATCCCCCACATCGGAAAGGAGAGATCCCACATGTAAAGAAAAATCGATGTTGGCCTCAAGGTTCTCTTCTGTATTATTTCTCTGAAGGACATGAAAGAACTGAAGTCTTTCAAAAGATGTGGTCAATTTATTAATACGATCGAAAAGTCGTTGCAAGCAGAGATCTTTGGGGACTGATTCTGTCACAATCATGCCAATGCGATTTTTTGAGTCTCCAATAATGCGAACCTCCTTGATTCCATGTTTTTATAGATGTTTCAAGCCTTGGAGGAGAGCCATGTATTCTTCTTGATTGTTCAAGGCGAGCCCTAAACCCTAGGAAAAATGGGAAATGATTTGGTCTTAAGGGCAACGGATAATTTCTCTACCTCTAGCCCTCCCTGGATTCCCCTTTTTTGCGCCGTAAAAAAACATAGTGTGAATATCTGTGCTAATTCGCCACTTTTCTAAGTCTTCATCCTCCAATCTAATCTTGCATTCTTCTCTCTCTTTCTCCATATTTTGTCCCATGGGGATATTTGGCCCCAGCTGCTGACACTACTACCTACCTTTTTGGTTTAAGCTATAAGCCTACTTCTGGTTCACCTTGGCCTGCATTATTTATTTGAATAGGATTTTTATTTTCACATCGATTTGCTATTGGTTAAGGGTCTTCTCTTAAAATATCCGATTGTTTCTTTCTAGCCAAATATTCTAGCAAATGAGCATTGGGATAATCATCCACCCCTGGAAAGGAAAGCCTCTCTCGAGGAAGGATTTAGTGAAAAAGTCTCCCCAAAAGGACAACAAACTTGTGACGTTGGATGGAATTGTGGGGTTGGTATTCCAAATAAGCAAAGTTTCATTCCATATGTCCCAGGCATAGTGGCACTCAAGAAATATGTCAATCGTATTTTCCTCCTACTATTGACAGAGCGAGCACCGAGAGGGGCCATCGAGGTCGCGTCGCTTTAGATTTTTAGCTATGAGAATAATGTTGTGCCCAAAATTCCAGATGAATATATAAATCTTCAAAATTATTTTAACCTGCCATATCCCTTTCTAAATCGCAGGGTTGTGAAGGACATTGGAAATGACATTAAGACATTTGTAGCCTTCTGTTGCAGAGTAGCATCCCTTTGAGGAACCCCAACCCCTTCTGTATTTTTTCCTTATGTTTGGGGGGGCTTTCCCAACAAATGCTTCCATGAATTTGGCCCATGCTTACTAGAGATGGGTAGGAATCTCTATTTTCTGTAATCTTGCCCAGTTGTTGTTATCCCAATCTGAAATTTCCCACAACGTGCATCGACAACCTGCAGTCATCCACATTTTTAGCTCTAGAAACTCAGGGTCCTCCCCAATAGCTTTTGCATCCATGATATTATCGTCCCACAATTTGATCTGTTTCCCATTTCCCGGAATCCAATACAGACGGTCATGCAGCAGCAGAAGACCGTGTTTCACAGCTGATGAATCTGGGAGCTCTAACAATTAGATTGGAAATTCTCCAGGATGTGAAGCTGCCTTCCAAATCTTTATTTTTTCCGCAAGGAAATCTGCACCCACCCCGGGCTCCTTGCCACGTTCCGCCATAAGATCTTGGCCCCCAAAGAAATATTGTGATCCCTCAAATATTTTATGTGAAGGCCACATACCAGCAGCGAAATGGCGATTTTATTCCAACTAATCAGCATAATTCTCTTGGAATTTTTCTTCCCTCCCTTCCAGAAAAAGGATCAAATGTATTGCTTCATCTTGCGAAGAATTCCCACCGGAGGCAACAAGACAGACATCTGAAAAATTTGAAGACTATTAAGAACTGACTTAATAAGAATGGTCTTACTTGCTAGACTGAGCCACAAAGCACCCTATGCTTGCATTTTAAGCTTGAATTTTTCCAGCAAAGGGTACCAGTCCCTCCCACTTGAGTGTCCTTGGAAGATCAATAGCCCGAGGTATTTAAAAGAGCCCCATTTCATGGAACCTTTGAAGCCCAAGATTTTGGTTATCATGCTTAGCTCGAGGCTAGTAAGATTCCAAACATAAATAAAGCATTTGCCTATGTTAAGCCCACTTCCAGAATGAAGGCAGTAGCGATCCAACTCCAATTTGAAGAGGGAGGTCGAGATGGCAAAAGCACCCCCCAGGAGAATGGAGTCATCAAAAAAGAGAGCATGATTTATGTCTCTGACTCCACTGGCGATCCTAAGGCCCATAAGATTTTGTTCGATTTTTATTTTCTCCAGCATAAAATTGAGGAAAGAAGCCTGAATGACAAAGAGAAGAGGGGATAAGGGGCATCCCTACTGTATCCCACAACTTGCCTTGAAGAATTCTGCAGCACGCTTGTTGACGAGAGGAGCAATCCATGGTTCTACAATACATGCCTTGACCTAGTTTATAAAGTGGCGGTCAAACCGAAATTGTTGCATGACATCAAAGATAAATTTGTGCCTAACTTTGCCAAATGCACTAGCCAGGTCTAGTTTTATAGCCATGCCCTTTTCTCATCTTTGGATGCTTGAATGGATCGCTTCCTAAACTAGAATGAAGTTATTAGTTATTAGCCTACCTTTGACAAATCCCCCTTGATTGTCAAGGATGATTTCCAGAATACAACCTTTCAGTTTATTGGCCATGACTTTTGTGATGAGTTTCTAGCCAATGTTGCAGAGTGAGATTAGCTTGAATCTGTTAAAAGTACCTGCACCCTTATGTTTATGTATAATGGCCAAGAAGGCTGAGTTAGTGTTGCCCCCAATATTGTCGCAGGTCTGTGACTTTAAGATCATTTGGTAGAGATCCTTTTTGATAATGTTCCAACAATTTTTAATGAATCGAGTAGTGAATCCATATGGCCCAGGAGCATTATCCTGATCCATTTCATCAAGATATTTCTTAATTTCATTTGTGATAGGAGAAATCATCATAACATTCATTTGGGCATTAACCTTTGGAGGGACCAACTCGAGCAGGTTGGAGCTGAGACTTTCTTGCGTGTCCTATGTGTATAGATCTTTGAAGTGCTAATGGGAAACATGTTTGATGCTAGTGGGGTCGGAGGAGGTTTGATATCCTGAGGCTATAGAGTTAAAAATTCTTCTAGCCTGAGCGTGCTTGTGAAAGAAGGAGGTGTTCCTGTCCCCATCTTGTAGTCACATACTATGAGATTTAAGTCTCCAATATTCCTCTTCCTAAAAACAAGCCTTATGGAGATTAGCCTGGAGCTCCTCTTCCAGGATTAAGTTTTCCTTCGAGATGTTCATCTCCTCCATTTGTTTCTAGTGACTTTCCAAACAGGCCTCGGCCGTCTGCCTTGACTTAGTCGGAGAGGAGAGGGATTTAGCCCAGCTTTTGAGGGCCCTCTTAACTCTCCTAAGATTTTCTTCCCATACGAAGAAGGGGGATCCATTGACAGGCTATTTCCAGACTTCCTCAACTTTATCTAAAAATTCAGATTGCTGCACCCAAAGGGAACTAAAATGGAAGGGAATAGGTCTCAGATTCATTTGCGGCTTCAGTTCAATTCTGATGGGTTTGTGGTTAGAGACCGACAAAGAAAGAATTTCATAACTAACATGAAGACCTAAAAGCAAGAAGGAGCTCTGCATGAGAAAACGATCTAACTTTGCAGCAATCTGCCCTAGACCTGATCTTCTATTGGTCCAAGTATATTTTCCCTTGGGTGGCTTGACGTCCAACATATCCCAGTCCTGAATGAGCTCTTCCACCCATTCCTTGGCTGGATCCCTTACAATACTGCCCCCTTGCTTCTCCTCTTGACTTAAATTGATTTTCATGTCTCTAGCAAGAATGAAATTATTGATCTGAATCTCATTTGATAGCTCCCTAATGGATTCCTAGCAGAATTTTTTATCACCCAAGAAGACCAGAGCATAAATGTTGAATATATTCACAGTTTATTTGGTGTGAAGATGAAAAATCTGAGAAAAAATCTAGTTTAATTTAAGTTTAACCTGGATTTTTTCAAATCATGTCTCGTCCCAGCCCTCCTAAGGCGCTTCTAGAGGAGACTGTGACACCTCCCCCTTTTCCCAAAATTTTTAATTTGTCAAAACTTTCCTAGAATTTGGCTATCCGCTCAATTTTCTTCCCTTCTTCTACAAAGATGTAATAGAGTGGGCCAACTTAGAAAATATTTTTATAAACCATTGGTAATCTCTTTTCATTCCCATCGATGATTAGACAGTTAACACATCCTTAGGTATGGGCTGATTCAAAATAGCTCTAACCTTCTCATGGTCAACCGAAAGTCCCTCCCTTGAAATGATGTGACCCAAATAATCTATTTTGTCTTTATAGAACTCACATTTCCTAAGTTTCACAAATAGCTGATGTTCTCTTACAGTTTTTAGCATTGATCTCAGATGTTCTTTGGGCACTTCTTCAATCTTGGAATACACTAAAATATCATGTATAAAAACCAATAAAAAATTATCAAGGTAATTATGAATTGAATTTTTCCTTAGGCATATAAAGGTTGTTGGCGCATTAGTAACACTAAAGGGTAACACTGCGAATTCATAGTGACCATATATGGTTCTAAAAATTTTCTTATGAATATCTTCATCTTTTATTCAGAGCTGGTATAGCCGGTTCTTAAATCGATCTTTGAAAATATGGTTGGTCCCCTCACTTGATCAAATAAATAATCAATTCGATGAATTAGTTATTTATTTTTCATGGTTAATTTATTTCGCTGCCAATATTTGATGCATATCCTAAATGTGCCATACAAATTCTTGAAAAACACTACTAGAGCCCCCATGGTGATACACTAGGTCTAATGTAGCCTTTATCAAGCAGTTCTTGTAATTGCATTTTTAGTTCTATTATCTCTAATATACTCATTTGATAATGAGATCTAAATATTAGGGTAGCACCTGGTAATACATTGATAGAGAAATATGCGTCTCTTGTGGATGTAAACCTGGGATTTCCACTAGAAAAAACATCCTAAAATCCATTAATAATTGGCATTATCTCCAAATTTTCCTTTTATGTCTTTTGTTTATTTAGTTCTACATCCACCATGTATAACAAAAATAATTTCCTATCACTCCTTTATAACTATATAGCTGTTAGTTTTCTTACAGATATTGAGTTGGTTATTCCTTTAATCAATTGGGTTTTCCCATCTTGCCTCACACAATACACAATTTTCTCCAAACAGTTTACAATCACTCCTTGTTTCTCCAACCAGTTCATTCCTATTAATACATCATAAGACACTAAAGGAAGAATATTTGAATTTATTTTTGTGGGGTACCCATTTAAATTAATGGGCAATTATCATACGTTTCTGGTTACCTTTCTTTTTGTACTGGTTTCTGACCGTACCAACCATGCAATCTTGAATTTTACAGATTTTTATTCACATTTTTCCATCAGTTGGGGACTAATATAACTTAAACTACAACCTAGATAAATTAAAATTGAAACACATTGGTTTAAAATAGTGCCTTCAATCTCAATCATGGTATATTGATGCTTAAGCTATTTGTCCTCCAGTGCAACATTGATCCTAGGAATGTCTTTGGCAACGCCATTCATAGTTTTTTCTTCGTGGATGGCTTGAATATTCTGAATGGATTGTGGATTGTGTGGGAAGTATCTCAGTAGGTGTGGTTCACCACACCCCCAAAACTTCATTGGTTCTCTCTCCTTGACTCCACTAATTTTTTTGTTGTCGACCTCCATGAGTTTTGACCTAGTTGGAGGTTGTGCCAGTTTATCTAAATTTCCCTCGTTGAATTCTTACATGGATGGTCCTACCCAATGTTCTTAATATTAAAGGATTTTTTAATTTTTGTATCCGTTACAGTATTCTTCTTGTATGTACCTTGCGCAAATTTTATGCCTTCCCAACTTCTCTTGAAGTTTTGATAGCAAACTCTTTTTTTTCTTATTGCCTCATCCATAGTCTCAAGATTATCTAACTCAATTCTCTCTTTGTAAGGAGTTGGTAAGGATTTAAAAAAGTATTTTACCTTTTCTTTCTCATTAATATAAGGGACATACCACATTAAATTAGTAATTTTTTCCAAAAACGCATCCATTTTTAAATTCCCTAGCCTTAATTCGTGAAATTGGTTGGCGTGATCATCATAGTATGTTTCATTCAAATGTTGAGATTTAAATTTCTTCTACAATTCCTCCTAGAAAATTGTTTTTTCTCCAAGTTATGCACACTTCTGGCCTCTTTTGCCAAAGACAAGTGTTTCCTTATAGTTAATAAATGGCCAATTTGGAATTTAGGTTACTATTGTACTCATAGACTTGAAAATACTTGGTCATGTTTAGGATCCAAGCCTTTGCATCTTCTTCGTTCTCCCTGTCAAAAGTAGGATGTTATATCTTCTAAAACTCCCCTTGTAGTTCCATCATACTCTTTCTCCTTTGCTTCCTTGGATATGTTTGATCTCAATCCCGTTCACTTTTATACTTCTCCGATTCCATTTTACACACTCTTCCCTTTCAATACTTCTGGTTCTACCATTCGATGACTAGACTTTTTAGTCAAATCCATTACCATTATTTCCTACTCTTCACTAGATTTATGTAGGAATTCATTCGTAGTCCTAAGAATAGACAATTCTACAGGTTTTTGATCACATCCATAAACTGAGAAGTTGGCGATGTACTTACATTCCCCATATCAACGTATAATTCTTCACCAAATGCTATGGTTGGAGGAGAACTCTCTTCCATTCTGCTATGGCCTTCTTCACCAAGGTACCTTATATACAATACAAATTTTTATCAACATCTCATATTTACACTTTTGTGCATGCCTCATTTCAATATGATGGTTTCTTGAAAGCATAGTGTTGAAACTGAGGCTCTGATACCATTCTATCACAACCCTAATTAAAGACTTGGAACATACTTTTTTTTTTTTCTAAAAATTTCTCAATATGTATACTTGACCCCTAATAGTTCTCAATGACATTTGTTTATACAATGCATAGGGAAAAATGACCTGTGCAGGCATAATGTTCCTTTAGAAAAAACTTCATTTCCACTCTTTTTTTCAGATTTCATTTAAATTATATTTAATTACCATATATATAATATTTTTTTCTTATGTTAATTTTCATACACCTTCTAGGCCTAAGTTTCATTTATATTACCTGGTCTACCCCATTTTCATGGTAGTAATTTGCGTATCCCGTTTTTCAATGGTCACTCCAAAGAGTATGTTTAACCCCTGAAGAAATTTTTTTCAACCACTTTGTATCCCATTTGAAATAGTTATGATAAGAAAACTCATTATTTTATGTTTATGAGATTGGATTAATACCTAAATGTTGGACATTTACCTCCCTAACCTTAGGTCAACCTCTATGGAATGAGTTCTTCATCCCATCAACGTCTTGATTTATTATTTATTTATATTCTCAATTTTTTCCATTTCCCAATATCATGTACCCTTCATGATATGTCATCCATGGATTTTATCACACTATGGAAATCATGTGGTCGTTACTTGGCTCCTGTACATGGAAGAATAGACAATGGTGATGCTAGTTTTAGATTTGATGGTATGAATTCAACATAAGAAAACATAATATTTTGATGATTTTCATCTTTGGGCTGCTGTTCATTACCCCCATTATTTATGGAGTTGTCACAACACGAGGTTACCACAACACCTAGCATTACCTGGATGCAATGGAACCTTACCAAATGTTGATATCGAGTATCAGGTTAGATTCAGATCTTTACATGTTGCAATTTTAACATCATCTCACCCTAATTTCATTCATACAGATTCAAGTAGAATGTAATATCCTCTCTTATTTATTTCTTCGGGTTTCATAAGTGTGGTTGGATGCAAGGATGGTGGTATTGGATTCGATCAAATCCTCACTCTATTCTACCTAGTAATTCTCACAAAAACCTTACAGGTTTTATGCCGAAAAGAAAAAATATTCATGACATATATATATATATATATATATATTTCTCAAGTTTAAAAAATTTCCCATGTTTCCTCTAATTTGGCTTTGCCTCCCCTGCTCCAGGTTATGTTTCCTACACATTGGTGGAGCTTCACTTCCTATAGATAACAGTAATGGTTGTGAAGGTTGTTGGTTAACCCTCCCCTAATCCATAGATTTTGTTTATGAATTTAACAAAGTCACAAGGCTAATTTTTCCAATACCTTAGTTACAGGAATGGGACGATGGACACATGTCCCTTATTTAGGTGAAAATTTCTTTAATTTGGGTATTTGTTATTTTCTCTTAGTATCTAATATTTAAAATTTTATTCCTAGTGATGGGAATTATGCTATATTTAATGCTCATTAAATTTCTCAGGTATAAATGGAATATTCATTTTGGTTTTTCTGGACATCGAAACCTATATTCGACTTCTAAAAACTATTTCGCACTCTCACAGGTTGTTGCTTCACGTATACAATAGAGGTTTCTTTTCAGCATGGTTTTTCTTGGCTAATTTTTGTATTAAAGGTATATTTGATTCAATGTTATGTCAAATTAGGAATCCTAGAACATGTTTTTCTTTTTCCTATGAAAATTTTTGAATGAAAAACTCACCTTTGTCCGAGTAGTCTTGGTTCAGGGCCTGTAACTTGTATTTTTCAATTTGTGAATTTCCGCACAACCTTCCAATAAGAATCATTATGATTTTATTTAATTATTCAAGAAGAAATTTGTATATATGTATATTTTTATCCTCATTAATGTGACTCCTCTCTACAAGAGATTTTCCTAGACAATCAAAATTTTACTTGTTGTAGTGGTTTTCTTTCAATTACTCAAATATTGCATCGATTAGGGTATTAATTTCGTTTCTTTTTTTTCGATTGAGTTAGTGGAACTGTCAGCTCTATTTTAATATTAGAATATTATTTTATATGCCATTCCTCAGCTTTTAAAGTGTATGCTCATTTGTTTTTCTTTTCCTCCATAGTAAGCATATTTAATTTCTCTATTTCTCCTTTCTTAATTTGTGGTCGACATTAGTGGGACTACCTACGAACTAAATTCACGCTCATATTTTTGTTCCTTGAGCCTATTTTTCTTCAAATAATTCAACGCTCAAGAATTATTTTCCTCTACTTGCAAATATACAAAATATAATGTATTTTATGGTCGGCGTAGAAGTAGGCTCCACTGTCTAATAATTACAATTGTAAACAATTCATTTCCTTTCTATTCTTAGATTATTATGTTGGAATTAAATCTTCTGATAGTAACCTCCATTGTAGGAGAAAATATTCTTTTTTTTAAATTTTAGATAGGTATTTTTTCACAATAATAGTAGTTAGAGCTTCAACCCATAATACCATCAGGTATTAAATGATAACAAATGGTGTTATATCAGTTTTGATTGTTCTTTGATTATTTTTAAATGTATTCATAGTGCTACTCGACTCTGCCCAACCTAAACAAATTATCAGGTTTCCCAATTTATCCTCTCGTGTTATGAAAGAAGGGCACAAAAAATTTACAAATTTAATCTTAGACTTAGGACTCATTGTTAGGTCCCTATAATACTAGTGTATCCCCTTATTGTTCTTAGTGTAGCCCCCTTATTTTTATTGGTGTACCCTTGTAACCCCCATATTGTTATTCCCTAGATGCGAGTGATAGAATAGACAAAAGTAACAATCACATCCTAGATAACGAAGATCTCCAATGCAGAGCTTCACATGTTGTAGATTCAAATACTCTTAGCCTCTTGCACAAACCTCGCAAAACCAGAAATGATGACGAGAGGACAGGCATTGCGTCACCATGTCTTGAACATCACCTCGCATCTATCACCATTAATTTCCATCATGATTAACCAATATCACAACCATACCTCCTCCCCCGATCCTGCTCAGGTTCTCAATCATAGCTCGCAGATACATTCGAAGGCCACTCAACGCCATCCTCAGAGATCTCATCTCTGCCCCTTTATAATGCTAAGCTATGTGCCCCTTTCCTCACTCATTTTGTTTCCTTTGCCTTTCTCTCCCCTCACTCTGGTCTGACTTCTCACCAACTTCAAATGACTTTGAAGCCCGTGTCCTAGCGTGGAGCTGCGTAGCTTCCTTTGGATTGCCACTCTCCATCCTACGAATCTACCCCATGGATATTTCTCCCCCTTCAGTGCCATTTTCACTCTTGTCTCCTTTTCTCATCCCTGTTCGCTTCTGTTTCTCTTGAGCTATTCACCCCATCCTGGGTGTGCAATTTCTCCCAGAATTCTCCAATTAACTATCCGCGGTAGAAAGAGAGGGGCTCTCCTACGACGATATCATCGCGATGAGGATAATTGTCTAGAGTCAATTGATGACTCCTTTTCTAGAACTTTTGCGAGGCATAGTCCTGATCCCGAGCAGTGCGCAAAATCCTGCAGGAAATCTGCGCAAAGAGGTGGTCGTGGTTCGAGGAGGTCAACCTCCTCTCCCTAGTTGCACTCTCTACATCGCAATCCTGTTCCTTTGACAGGTCCAGAGAAGGATTATGAGAACACAAACATCTGGTTCATGGAATCAGATGGCATCTAGACATGGGTTCATGATGGCATAGACCCAGACTCCCCTGTCCTATGTGCTCCTATGAGTATTCCCAAGCATACTGTGGCCGATGTTGGAGTAGTTGTTGCGCAGGCTCTAGCTTTTCCTATCAAGGAAGAGAACCCCAAGAGTAATGATGAATATGATGAGTAACATCTCCGCTACGACACAATTTTCCTCTACTTTTTGTCAACTTTTCCCTCAAGTATTTTCTGCTATCATTTACTGCGTTTTTTAGATATGTCAGCCCTAATGCGCATAATGTACTGCTTGGTTCTAGGTTTTGTCTCAGTTGGTTTCCTCCCTTGAGGCATCCTAGAAATAGTGTAACAAAGGCTAGGATTGGTCAAGCATAACTTTCCAACCCAACCTGTAGCATATGTAACTTTACGTTTTCCAAATTAATATAATATCTCAACTTACAAAAAAAAAAAAACCCCATATTGTTATTATTTCACCCTTACGTTATTATTGTTATGTCAGCTAGGATTACATTGTGATCCCATGGACCCCTATATTTAACAGGAGGTTTTTTCATTTGTATCACTCACAAATTTTTCATCTATATAATTTAAAGGATGTTTCCCCCTATAAGTGGCTTATTTCTAAGGTGTTGATCTCTTTTTTCTTCTATTTTTGGAGCTGGTTTCATAACATTTGGTATTAGAGCTTTGGATTCTAGGGTTTTGCTGCTCCAAATAGGTCATCGTGGAATTTTCTCTATAAATTTTGTTCTATTAATATTAAGAAGCTGAAATTTTTAGCACGGGATCCCAAAATAATGAGGAACTTCGTGTAAAAATTTTAGATATTTCTTCACAATATTTGCAGAGATATGATCTATGGAAGTTAGGGTTTTTTCACGCTCATGAATTTCATCTAAAATAGGTCGTTGTGGAATTTTCACTATAATTTTTTTCTATGAAGGTGCAGAAGCTGAAATCTTTAACACGCCAAGCTGAAATCCTCAAGAAATTCTTGTAAAATTTTAATATCTTAGTTCGTAATATTTTCGGAGATATGATCTATGGAATTTAGGGTTTTTGCAGGCTCCCAAATTTCATATAAAATAGGTGACCTTGGGAAAATCACCATAACTCTCTATCGGAGCATTGGATTCGAATTCTGTAAAAATTGGTCGCAATTAAAAAGACTTTAGTTTCTTATGTATCAATTACAAAGCTGAAGGAGGAAACAGTGACACATGGCACGACGTACAAGTTTGCTCTACTGAAGTAGTCCATAATTGGGACATTGTGGGAGATTGGGAATAATTTTTTCTTAAACCATCCAAATCAGGTCAGACATGTGGAATTTGAAATAATATCCGAAGGGCTACGATGGGATTGAATTTTAGATACTAAATATCCAAAATCACAGAGATAATTCAGTTTCAATATCGAGCTTCTCAAAAGCAAGAAAAAGGTGTGTATTCATTTTTTAAATTTTGCATAACATTTGTTTGAAAAAACGGTTGAAGTGACTTCAAAGGAATATTGAAGAATTTTTATCAGCATTTGGTTCTATAATGCCTCCAAAAAATATTTTTAAACCTATTAAGCCCTCAAAAATTATATTATGATGCATGTGTTGGCTCCCTGTGATTTGCAAGATTGGCAAGAACAAACACTGTAGGGGCCACATTAGAACCACTTTGAAATCCTAGGACCTAGCCTTCCTTGATTTAGAGAGGCATCTCTCTATATAAGTGTTTATAAATTATATGTCTTTATGCTCTTGTTTTATGATATTAGGCTAGTTATGAATTTCTAAGGACTTGTTTGTTTTGGCTGATTAATTGATAGGTTGACAAATCTATGGTGTGATTAATTGAGGGGGTGTTTCAGCTGAATAGATAGACCATGAGAAAATATTAATCCATTGGGCTATGGAGTTGTAAAAGGATTTATTTGTTCATTAACTCTACAATGGTTTTCATAGGGAAGGCTAACTATATCAAGTGGATCTCTTAGATTAGATTGTGATATGAAATAACAATAAGTTATGAAGGTAGTAGAACTCTAGTCAGTTAAGAATCTTCTAGCTCTATTTTAACAAGAAAAGCCTTTTAGGTAGCTATTTGAGGAAAACCAAAGGACAGGGCATACCATAGACTTATTTTGCCAAAATTTAATAACCAAACCTTTAAGAAAAAAATCCAGCAATCCTAGAATTACTTTCAGACAAATAAAACATTCAAAATAACAATGAGATTTTCTAAAGAGAAAGCTAAACCTATCTTATTTAACTCAACACTCAAAAGACCTTCAAAGCAACATTTTGAGGCAGACCAGAGGACAAGGCATACCATAGACTTCCCTGGTTTAGACTCTACTAAGTATACTTCAATGAAAGGGCTTTAAAAAAAATATTTCAAGCTACACCAAAGGACACGGCTTACCATAGAATTATTTGGCTTGAATCTATTAAATTATTTCCAAGACGAAAAGCTAGATGGAGCCAGAGGGAAATTAAGAATTATCTTATTAGACATTGCGGAGGAAAACATTAATATAAATAAGGAAGACATAAATAGGGTGCCAAGACAACATATCCTACTCTAAAATTTATGTTCTTTTATCAGAGAAATATGGACAGAATGGAAAACAGAAGAAAAACAATGACAAAGAAGGAAAACTTCACCATTAACATAACTCAAGAATCTTGTCAATGTGCTTGTATTAGTGATGATCAAAATAGTTACATTACTCCATGTGAAATAAATATCGACAACTCAGAGCTTTTTCAAATCCAGCCTAGCAATCCTCAACTAGCTCAGCAATAGAAATCAATCAAATAACCACCAACTAACCAACAGTAAAAATGAAGCTTGCATGCAGTATTTATCTGAAAATGAGGAGGTGATTCTAAGCTAGGTTTTTAGATGTCCTTTATTATAGAGTTAATGAGTTTTTGACCTTTTGATACCATGCAAGGCCCAAGGCAAAAATATCTGAGAGTGTTTCTCTGAAATAGTAACTCCTAACTTATCTTTTTGAGCTAATTTCTGGAAATGTTTGACTTTAAGGATTTTTAAATAACTTTACAATAATTGTTGGGTAGATGAAAAATATTTGTGACTATTTGTAATAACTGCTTATGTTTTATAAAATTAAAACAATGTTGTAGGTGGCAAAATATGTCATTTGGAGAAGTAATTTCCTCTTTTTGATTCATTCGAATGTGTTTCTACGCTAATCTACCTCTGTTTTATATTTAATTTATGTTTTAGACCTTTAAACTTGGTTTAACCCTCTAACTATCTACCTCACTGTCTTTCTTGTTTATTTTTCATTTTAACCTTTGAATTTATCATTTAAACCTTTCATCTTCTATGCTTATTACCTTTAACCTCTGCTTTGTGGCTAATATTTTGACTTGTCCTTTGATCTGTGATTAGCCCTTTTATCCTTCTGACCTTTACTATCATGGTCTTATTAATTGTTTTACCTTCCTGTGACTGCCTCTGTTTATTTTTTTGGTGCACAGATGCATTCTTTTACTGCTGGAGGGTTTTATTAACTATCGAGGATCATGATTCATCCGGTTTAAACTTGATATTTACACCTATGGTCCCTTAAAAATAAAACAAATCCCCTGGATCATCACCTAGACATTTATTTAAACGTTCCTGGACTATTGGAATTCATTCTATCCATTTCCACCATTAAACATGCACATGAAACAAATCGTGAGCTTTTAAAACCCGCGTTTTGAGGGAATTCTGCATATACAAGGGATTTTTCAGGCTTTGGTGCATTGTGGAGGCCTTAATGGCAGGTCGAGGTTTCATTGAAGAGCCACAGGGCTCTATATTGTTTGAATTGGAGGGCAGCATTTGATTTTGGCGCGAAAGGGAGAAGTGGTTTTCAGGAGGGGAGAGGCATTTTTCGCATGGTCGAGGAGGTGGCAATGGTTTTGAGAAATCGAGTGTGATTCCATAAAGAAAAATACATGTGCAGGGGAAAACCACCCATATCATGTGTTTTAAAATCGTTAACCTTGGCACATATAATATTACGATATGCAATCAAGGCTAGAGGGAGATCAACGGTGGTCGGGTGTTTTGAGAGCGGTGGGTAAGTTGAAAGGGTGGGCCTGGGTATATAGGTGGCAGAGTATCATTCATGAAACAAGGTTTAGTGGGGAGTGCACCTCAGTTTAATAAAACAACCAAAAAGTGCTTTATTTATAAAGGTAAGGGAAAAGGGCATATGAGGGTTTTAACAAAGGTGGAGGGCTTAAAAGTATTAAAGTGGGGGCCTATGCAACTAGGCGGGGTTAGGGTTATATGGTGACGGGGTTTAAAATATTTAAGCAGAGGGCCTAAATATTTTTATAGGGTTGGGCTTCAATAAAACAAAAGATTCAGGGTTTAATATATTTTAAACAGAGTTTAATATAATATCAAAGGCCCCAAAAGGTTAATATTTACATTTAAAACATTGTAAAAATTTGTTTTTCCATTGTTTTAGTGTATATATGGAGAAATGGCGAAGGGAGGGTTTTGAGATGGGAAAATAGGTTTTTAGTGGAGTAAATGAGTGAATGAGACTTTAGGTAGGGAGAGAGGGTTAAAATTAAAGAAACAAGACCAAAATGAGTTCTTTAAAGCTGCAGGGTGACTTTGAAAGGGTAGAGATGAAATATAGTGAAAAATAATTATTAAGGATAATGAAGGTAGTGATATTTCTAAAGATAGTTGATAGGCAAGGAATGTTATCTTTAGCTGCATGTGAAAAATCCATAGTCACCTAGTGAAATTTGTAGAATACAAGAGGATAACAGTGGCTCCAGCTGGGGAGAGCAGCTCCTTTAGGAGGTGTGAAGAACCTTAGAGATCAAATCTTTGGAATAAGCAGACCAATGCCTTGTTTTGTACTTGACATATTTCTCTTCTTCAATTTGTTGACTTCCTGATGGTCTTTTGAAGTTGTGATCTTTGAAAATTTGAAAAACATGATTGCTTCAACTCAAAGTCTACCTACCCATCATACTTTTCTAACATTTTTTCTTCATTTGGGTGCATTTATATTAGTCAGCCCTTGACATAATTTTTCTTTTGAAAACATGAAACTATCTACTTATACTTATTATATCATCCAAGGGCTCAAATTAAACTTATGAGTTCTTTTATTCTCTACCTAATCGACTTATCTATCCAGATTAAACAGTTTGACAAATTTTCATTCTCTAATCTATTTAACAAGAATTTGGAAACATGAACTAATCAACATTAAGTAGTTTGATTTGTCATGAGCTACGACATTTTGAATAAGTTGCACACAGAATTTATTTTGCAGAAATTAAAAATAAAACTTGAGGGTTGTAATTTGGAGTTTTTGATTTATCCCTCTCCTTTTCTTTGGTTCAGATTTGAATTTTGGAACCAATATATTTTCCTAATCTAATCTACTGATAAGCCAAGTTTAAATAGTTTGGAAAATCTTCATTTACTAACCTGCCAGCAGAAATTTAAAACTTGTTCAATCATGATTAGGCTATATGCCTGAACATGGTCTTCTTTTCCCAAAGGTATTGGCATTTGGACTTGCTCACTTTTAGAAATAGTCTTTTTTGGTATGGGGCTTTACCTGCCCTATTTTCTTTTTTCTCTTTATTTTTGTGTTTATTTTTCTGATCGTTTTCTTCAAACAATGTTATCTATAATGAATAAATCTTGAAACTAAGTATTTTTAACAAAAATAGTGCTTGAGAATCCTTCCATTGACAGGACCTCCAAATAATTCTGTTCCATCCATTTCTTGAAGAAGGAATGCACTATTACCTTTTGCAGAATGGATGATGTATGGACCTTTCCATAGATTTTCACATTTTCCATGGTTGCCTTTGTCTTCTCTTCTCAAGTCCCACTTCAGCACTTTGTCACCAATGTTGAAATCATTTGCTTTGGTTCTCTTATCAAACAATTTCTTGATGTTTTCCTGCACTTGTTGTGTTCTGTTATATACCTCTTCTCTGGTTTGCTACAACTGGACAGTATGATTTAGTCTTCTTAGCATGTAATTTTCTTTAGACTATACTTCTTGGATGAGATTCATCACTGACACTCCTAAACTTGTTGGAAAATTTTCATCTTCTCTATACACTAGCTGATAGGGAGACATTCCACTTGATTTTTTATTTGTTAACGTGTCTACCCATAGTGCATATACTAGTTTGTTGTGCCATGACTTCTTGTTTTCTTCCAACAAATTTTTGATGATGTTCAACAAAATTTCATTTGAGGATTCTTCCAACCCATTACCTTGAGGGTAATAAGTTGTAGAATGTCTCAATGTATTATGATATTTGTGGAAAAAGTCCACCACTTTTTGGATCTAAAAGCAACAGCATTGTCAGTGATAATTTTCCTAGGACAACCAATTCTAGAAAAAATGTGGTTTACAAGGAATTTGATGATTACTAAGTTTGTGGCTATATTAGAAGGGATGGCCTCTATCCATTTTTTAAATTATTCAGTTGCAGTGAGGATCAATTTGTGTTGGGTAGTGGAGGAAAGATGGATTTCTCCAATAAAATCTAGGCTCCATTGTTGAAAAGGAGCTTCAACAGAGATAGGATGCAAAGGTAATGTTAGTATTTTCCTTTTGTATTTAAATACTTGGCACTTATGACAGGAAATTACCATTTTATGAATGTCTTGAAAGAGGGTGGGCCAATAGTAACTAGCTCTAAGGATTTTGTTGATAGTAGTTTTCCAATAGAGGTGGCCTCCACATTCTCCTTCATGAAACTCATGCTTGATATTATCTCCATCATTCTCAGGAAAACATTTAAGCAATATACCACTAGCGTTTTTCCAATATAAAATTTTATCTACAATACAGTAGTTTACAACCTTCAAATTTAAGAATCTAGCCTTTGTTTTAGAAAAACGAGGAGGAAAATTAAGATTAGATAGCACATATAAAATATCACCATAGAAATATGAATTCAAAAATGATTCTTCGATAAGCGGAGTTGCCAACTCCTCCTGTTCATCAAATGCATCAATCGTATTCATGTCCAGTGCTTGAAATTTTGTTTCAGCCATGAGTTTAGCCAATCCTTGTCCTTTGATTAGTTTAGTGGGCTTGATTTCTAGATCATATTATAATATAACAAAAATACACTTACCTCTTTTTCCATTAGGATCTTGTGTTAATATGTCTTTTACTACTGATTGAGGCACAAATGCAATGATGTGTGAGTTGAAAATGTAAACTCTTTTAATGCCTTAATTAAGGCAAAAGCTTGTTTTTACATTATGTTGTATTTCAGAGCTTCATCTCTTAATGCCTTACTGAAAAATGCAATGGGTTGTTCCTATCCTTTTATGTTTTTCTGCAGTATGACAACAACAATTGTATGTTCTGATGCAAAGGAGAAGATGAATAAATCTTTGGTAAAATTGGGGCTGATTAGAACTTGTGTTTGGGTAAGTGCTTGTTTTACTAGTTCAAAAGATTTATTTTCTTATGTTGTCCATTTGACTCCTACTTCTCTTTTCAACATGTTTGTAATGTTTCTTAGGAGTTCAAAATGGTTTCGTACGAACCTTATTAAGAAATTTATCTTTCCAATGAAAGATTGCAACTCTTTGATATTTCTAGGATGATTGATTTGAAATATTCCTTCAATCCTTTTTGGGTCAATCTTGATCCCTTCTTCAGATATGATATGGCCTAGAATCTTACCTTCTTGAAGACCAAATTTTTTTTTCTTGGGATTTAAATACAGACCATACTTTCTACATTTTTCAAATACTTTTATTAAGTGAACTAGGTGTTCTTCATCTATTTTTTAATAGATTGTTATGTCATCAAGGTAAATCATAATGAAGTCACCTATTTCTTCAGAGAAAGAAATGTCCATGGCTCTTTGAAAGGTGGCACCAGCATTCATTAACCCAAAAGGCATTTCCACATACACGAAAATGCCCAGGAGGTAGTAAAATTTGTCTTGTGTTGATCATCTCGGTGTACCAACCCCTGATTGTATCCTGAAAAGCCATCTAGAAAAGAAATTATTTTAGAACCCACTACCCTTCGTAATATGTGATCCATTTTTGGTAAAGGGTAGTTGTCTTTCAATGGGGTTTTGTTTAAATTTCTTAAGTCTATGCATAGCCTAATTTCTCTTGTTTTCTTCCTCATTGGTACAATATTTGAAACCCATTCTGAGTATCTCAAAGGTACTATTATTCTAGCATCATACATTTTCTTAATTTATTTCTCAACCAGGGGCAGTTTCACAGGGTTTATTCTGCACAGTTTCCATTTAAAGGGTTTTTGTTTTTCTTTGAGATGCATCCTATGCTAAATTATCTCTGTATCATACGACTTTAGATCTTCATAACTCCAAGAAAAACATTTGTAAGTTCTCTAAAAATCTCAATATATTTCTGTTTTAAATGAACAGACAATGTTTTGGATAGTTTTATCATTTTGGGTTTTTGTTCACTGCCTATATTGCATTCTTCTATTTCATTTTTAGTGGATTCCATCTTTGGCTTCCTAGAAACATCATTAAAGTCAAATAGTTCTTCTAGGGGAGTTAGTCCCTTTGGAAAGTTATCATGATTGGAATATAACACTTCAAAGTCTTCTTTCTCTAAATTAGTGCACAACTCTATTTTATGTGTGTGTTCTTTTGTTAAAAGATTTATACCAGCAGTGTCACAAGGCTCTTCTTTGTAAGATTGTTCATGAGAAGAACAATCTTCTTCATAGTCTGAGTCTAAATTTGGAACTTCAAAGTCATTTTTGGACTGCATGAAATCCTCTATCTATTTATCTCCTTCAAAAACTTTCCAATATTTTATGTCATCAGGAACTACTGGTATATATTTGACTTGGACTGTGTATTGTTTGTTTCGATAATGTTTTTGACATGTGTTGGCTACAAATTCTACACCATTGGCAAGAATGTTTTGATTTCTAGGGACAAAGGTAAGCTCATGTTCTCAAATTTTTTTCAAGAGGTCAATAACATCATCTCTATAGGACTTTAATCTAGGATGCTTGGCTGTGTATTCTCCATTTATCTGCCAAATGACTAACTCTGAATCTCCATGGACAATTATCCTCTTGGCTCCTAATTTCTTCAGTAATTGTAGTCCTAAGAGGAGTGCCTCATATTTAGCTATGTTATTTGTGCATTGAAAGTTTAGCTTGTATGAGTGACCTTCTACATGATTGTTCTTTGTGTTATGCACCCATATACCTACTCCTGAACTAGTTTTGATACAAGAAACATCAAATCTCATACTCCAAAGAGGTTCAATTTCAGATTTATCATTATGTTGATTATTATTGTCCTGATTATGATGTTTGTAGTGGCTGCCACTATGTTTTTTACCATGTTGTTCTTTAGGGTCTGCATTATGTTTATCATTGTGTTGTTTTTCATGATCAACATTATGTTGATGGTTTCTTTGTTCCCTATGGTTTCCACTATGTTTTCTGTAATATTCTATGTGGGAAAATTGTTTTGACTGTTCCTCCTTTTCTTCCTCTTCTTCTACAATTATTTCCTGATTTTTTTCTACTTGATCATTAATTTTTTTATCATTGTAAAGGATGAATGAGTCAAGGTCTGTGCGAATAGAATAAAGAGGGGATTTATATGGTTTTTGTTGACTGCTAACCATGTATTTCATGTGTGTTTCCCTATATAATATTCTTGGTTGACTAAAGATAAGGATGGTAGCATAGGTCATGTCCATTTGGAGGGTACCTTGGAGTTTGGCACCCCATGATCTTGAAAGGAGCATGCCATATTTAGGAGGTATATCAGCCACTATAATATCCATTACTAAGCTCTTGGCTGGTATTTGTGCTAAGTTGACACATAGATATTTGATTAGGCCTAGACATTTAACTCTACTGGAATCAAAAGAGTATAAATCTTTGTATGGTCTAGTTATTTCGAGGCCTAGTATTTCCATCACTACTTTTGGCATAAGGTTGTGTGAAGCACCAGAGTCTAACATGGCATTATGAAGAATCTTATCATAGATGTTTAAACTGACATAAAATGGAGGAACACTTCCTTCTTAAAATTTCCCTTCTACTTCTGGTCTAAACAGAAGTTCAGGTTTGTCATCATTTAAATTAACAAAATCAACATTTTATCCTATGTTTAAATATTTCAAAAGTTGGGATTTATATACATCTTGAGTGACTAATTTAGTAAGAGGAATATAGATTTTAATCTTGGAAATTCAATTCTCTATACTGAAAGGTGTCTAAGTTCTTGAAATGTTTAAATCAACGTTTTCAGTCACTATTTTCACAGCAATTTCATCTAGCTTGTTTTGATTAGGAGCAACAGTTAAAATATTTTTATTAGGAGAATTAGCTGAGTTGCTAGTGCTTCTTTGGTCACCATTGTGTTTGGGATTAGGTTGGCTATTTTTATTTTTTGTTTTTAGCAGAAATTTCAAGCACTATATTAGTGTTTTCTGCTATCTTTTTAGAAATTTTTTCAGGTGTTTTTCTAGTAGAAATTTCAGAGGTATTTCTCTTGGATATGTCTTGGCTTTTCTTGATTCTAAGGTCATACTATATATGTACTTCCTTGATGGAATTTTCAAAGCCTTATTTATAGTCTTCAGATTCTAGGCTTTCTTATTCATATTGAGTTAGGGAAAGCATACCTTGTTCTTCCTCTGTAAGGAAAATAATATCCTCGTTATTTACTCCCATTAGATTTATGTGATTTTCCTATGTTTCTTCAATTATTCCCTCATCCTCAATAGTTGGAAAGGAGATTTGATTTGCTGATGAGGACCTCTTTGTCTAATTTAAGGGGGATTTCTCCTAAAGTTTTCATTTTGGTTCTGATTTTTATTTCTATTTTGAGGAGCTATTTAGTTTTCTCTAGGATAAGGTCTCTCATTCAAGTTGATTCTCTCCATAATCCTTTCCATTGTCCTAACTAGGCTGTCAATTTCAGCATCATATGTGGAGGCCATAGTTTCCTCTTTGTATGTAACCTCCTTCTGTGCTCTCAATCTAGCCCTTTTGGAAATTAGGTTGGCTTCTACAATTACTGCTCCGTTTTTCATATCCTCTAAGGTGAGGGGATCTCTTTCTCTTAATTGATAAGACATGTCTGGATCAAACTCATCCGGAAATTTTACTAGGGCTAGGCCTTGTGGGGGTTTCATGTGGGGAGGGAGTGCATTATATACACTATTGAACCTACTTCAGTAGTCTTGGACACTCTATCCAACATTTCTCTTAAGGTTATCATACTCTGCCAGTATTTGAAGAGGATTTTTCTTGACTTCCTATTTGTTTAATAAAAGTTGATGAAAAGCAGGGAGGTCATCTACACGGTTAGGGGTTAAGCCTTTAAACCATTTTCTGGCCTCTCCCCCTAAGATTTGAGAAAACATTCTAAGTTTAACAGTTTCATCATATATTTCTTGTCTGTCGAAGTAGTCATTCATTCTTTCCATATGTTGTTGAGCAGTAGTAGAACTACTAGCATCATATAAGGGAATATTGGACTGATATTCCTATGGTAGAACAACTAGAGGCTGTGGTAGAACTAGGGGAGAATACCATGTTACCATGATATGTGATTGTGGAAACAATGGAAGGTTAATAAGCGGAGGGTTTACAAAAGGAGGTACAAGGTTAAATGGAGAAAGGTGAATAGTGGGGGATGAAGTTAGTACAAAAAAATTCTGTTGTAGAGTGGATGGGTATAAAAATATCTGGGTTATCCAATTCTGAGATCTAGTCCTAGACAATATTTGTTCTAGGGGTGAGTCAGGTAGGATATTCTGCAAGTCTTTAAGATTTTTAGGTAGGGAACTTGCTTTGTGGATTGGTCTGTCAACAGTTGGGTTTTTGTATCTAGGAGACCTTGTAAGGATGCTTTTAGGATTGTCAACTATTACAGGATGGATTTGGGTCAGGATGGGATTTGGTATTAATTCTTCTAGAAGCCAGAACTTTGGACCCAACAAATCAGAAAGGTTGGGAAAGTATAATAGTCTTAAAGGATAAGCCAATCTGTTAAAGAAATACTTAATCCAAAAAGTATTATTGACTGGGTATTGATGAAGTTTTGATGATAAAATAAGTTTCCCAGTGGAGTCTATGGAAAACCAGTGGATTCAATAGGCCTTATGAAAGCCAGTGGAGTCACCAGGTGGAGGATTTTTACTTCTTTTATGGCTGATTTTTGTCCACCAAGAACCATTCTTGGCTAACACTTGATTCATCTAATTTTATAATGAGGTTTTCTGAGTTTCTGAGGTTTTTTATTATTGAGTATTCCACAGTATGGTCGCCACTATGTTGGCTCCCTGTGATTTGCAAGATTGGAAAGAATAAATGCTGCAGGGGCCACATCAGAACCACTTTGAAATCCTAGGACCTAGCCTTCCTGGATTGAAAGAGGGATCTCTCTATATAAGTGTTTATAGATGATATGTCTTTATGCTCTTATTTTATGATATTAGGCTAGCTATGAAGTTCTAAGGACTTGTTTGTTTTGGCTGATTAATTGATAGGTTGATAGATATGTGGTGTGATTAATTGAGGGGCTGTTTCAACTGAATATATATACCATGAGAAAACATTAATCCATTCGTCTATGGAGTCGTAAAAGGATTTGTTTGTTCATAAAATCTACAACGGTTTTCATAGGGAAAGCTAACTATATCAAGTGGATCTCTTAGATCAGATTTTGATATGAAATAACAATAAGTTTTGAAGGCAGTAGAACTATAGTTAGTTAAGAATCTTCTAGCTTTATGTTAACAAGTAAATCCTTTTAGGTAACTGTTTCAAGAAAACCAAAGGATAGGGCATACCATAGAATTCTTTGGCCAAACTTTAATAAGAAAGACAACAATCCATCAATGCTAGAATTACTTTCAGACAAAGAAAACATTTAATATAATAGTAAGAGTAACTAAAGAGCAATATAAACCTACCTTCTTTAACTCAACACTCAAAAGACCTTCAAAGCAACATTATGTGGCAGACTAGAGGAGATGGCATACCATATACTTCCCTGGTTTAGACTCTAATATGTATACTTCAAAGAAAGGCCATAAAAAATAATATTCCAAGCTACACCAAAGGACAGGGCTTACCATAGACTTATTTGGCTTGACTCTATTAAATTATTTCCAAGAAAACATGCTAGATGGAACCAAAGAGCAATTAAGAATTATCTGATCAAACGTTCAGAGGAAGAAATTAAAATAAAGAAGGAAAATAGAAATAGGCTGCCAAGACAACATATCTTACTCTAAAATTTATGTTCTTTTATTAGAGAAATATGAAAGAATTTAAAACAGAAGAACAAAAATGACATAGAATCCTGTGAATGTGCTTCTATTACTGATGATCAAAACAATTACATTACTCCATGTACAATAAATCTCTACAACTCAGAGCTTTCTCAAATCCATTCTAGCAATCCTCAACTAGCTCAGAAACATAAATTAGTCAAATAACCACCAACTAACGAACACTAAAAATGAAGCTTGCATGTAGTATTTATCTGAAAATGATGAGGCAATGCTAAGCTAGGGTTTCAAATGTCATTTACTATAGTGTTAACTAGTTTTTTACCTTTTCAGACCATGCAAGGCCCAACGAAAAATATTTGAGAGTGTTTCTCTTAAATAGTAACTCCTAACTTATCTTTTTGAGCTAATTTATGGAAATGATTGAGTTTAAGGATTTTTAAATAACTTTACAATAATTGTTGGGTAGATGAAAAATATCTCTGACTGTTCGTAATAACTGCTGATGTTTTATAAAAAGGAAACAATGGTGTAGGTGGAAAAATATGTCCTTTGGAGAAGTAACTGCCTTTGTTTGATTCATTCAAATGTGTTTCTGCGATAATCTGCCTCTTTTTTATCTTTAATTTCTGTTTTAGACCTTTAAACTTGATTTAATCCTCTAACTGTCTGCCTCACCGTCTTTCTTTTTGATTCTACCTTTTAACCTTTGACTTTATCATTTAAACCTTTGATATTTTGTCCTTATTACCTTTAACCTCTACTTTGTGGCTAATATTTTGACTTGTCCTTTGATCTATGATTAGCCCTTTTATCCTTCTGACCTTTGCTCTCACGGTCTTATTAATTGTTCTACCTTCCTGTGACTGCCTCTGTTTGTGTTTTTGGTGCAGGGATTCATTATTTTACTGATCTAGGGTTTTATTAACCACTGAGGATCATGAATCATCAGGTTTAAACTTGATCTTTACACCTCTGGTCCCTTAAAAACAAATAAAATCTCCTGTCTCATCACTCAGACATTTATTTAAATATTCTTCGACCATTGAAATGCATTCTATGCATTTCTGCCAGTAAACCTTCACATGAAAAAAATTGTGAGATTTTAAAACCTGCGTTTGGAGGGATTTTTGCTTTTACAGGGGATTTTTCGGGCTTTGGAGCATTGCAGAGGCATTAATGGCAGGTCGGGGTTGCATCGCAGAGCCACAGGGCTCTGGATTGTTTGAATTGGAGGGCGTTATTTTATTTTGGCGTGAAATGGAGAAGTGGTTTTCAAAAGCAGATAGTCAGTTTTCGCATGGTAGAGGAGGTGGTAATGGTTTTGAGGAATCGAGTGCGATTCCATATAAAAAATGATGCGTGGTAAGGGAAAACCACCCATATCATGTGTTTTAAAATCGTTAACCTAGGCACATATAATATTGTGATATGCGATCAGGGCTGTCAGATCTCAGGGAGGGTGATCGACAGTGGTTGGGTGTTTTGAGAGTGGTGGGTAAGTCAAAATGGCGGGCCTGGGCGAACAAGTGGCATAGTATTATTCGTGAAACAAGGTTTAGTGGAGAGCGGGCCTGGGTTTAATAAAACAAGCGAAAAGTGCTTTATTTGTAAAGGTAAGGGAAAAGAGAATATGATGGTTTTAAAAAAGGTGGAGGGCTTAAAAGTATTAAAGTGGGGGCTTATGCAACTAGGTGGGGTTATGGTTATATGGTGACGGGGTTTAAAATATTTAAGCAGAGGGCCGAAATATTTATATACGGTCGGGTTTAAATAAAATAAAATAGTCGGGCTTTAATATATTTTAAATGAAGTTTAATATAATATCGAAGGCCCCGAAAGGTTAATATTTACATTTAAAACAGTGTAAAAACTTGTTTTTACATTATTTTAGTGTATATAAGGAGAAATGGTGAAGGGAGTGTTTTGAAGGGTTTTGAGAGGGGAAAATGGGTTTTAGTGGAGGAAATGAGTGAACAAGACTTTAGGTAGGGAGAGAGGGTGAAAATGAAAGAAACAAGCCCAAAATGAGTTCTTTAAGAGCAAAAATGTGACTTTGAAAGGGTAGAGATGAAATATAGTGAAAAAGACTTATTAAGGATAATGAAGGCAGTGAGATTTCTAAAGGTAACTGATAGGAAATGAATGCTATCTTTAGCTGTATGTGAAAAATCCATAGTCACCTAGTGAACTCTATAGAATACAGGAGGATAAGAACATGAAGAGGAAGAATTGCAGTATGATATATCAAAATTACAGTACCAAGTGAAAAAAAATTTGATCTTACAAAGATAAATCAAAGGTGACATAGTTTATTTAAAAGAAAAAATGAAGGTTAATTTGAATGGTTTGGAGGATCAAATGAAAGCTAATATGGATGATAAAGTAGTGGAATATCATATCGAGAATCAAAAAAAAGTTCTCTAACTCTCAAAGGATAACCTAAATTTGGTGCAGAATCAAATGAAACAACAAGAAGATCAACATCGTAGTGAAAGAAGTTTTGAAGCAGTCAGAGAAACAAGAACTTGACACCTACCAAATCGATCAATTTCAAAGTATCTCAGCAAGTGGAAGAACTTACCCATTGAAACATCCACATGGCACAATGAGAATTTTATACATAAGCATATAGAAATAATCAAGCATTGAGGGAAACACCTGTTTGAAGGAGAGGGGCATGTTAGTTCCCTATAATTCTAGTGTACCCACTTATTGTTGTTAGTGTAGCTCCCTTATTGTTATTGTTGTACCCTTGTAACCCCCATATTGATATTATTGTGCCCTTATATTATTATTGTTACGTCGGCTAGGATGATATTGTGACGCCATTGACTCCTATATATAGAAGGAGGTTTAGTCATTTGTATCATCCAAGAATTTTTCATTTCTGTAATTTAAAGGAGGTTTCCCCCTCGAAGTGGCTTATTTCTAAGGTGTTGATCTCTCTTTTCTTCTATTTTTGGAGTTGGTTTTGTAACACTCGCTTCGATACGATAATGGAAATTCTATTCAAGATGTAATTCAATTGAAATTGATGTGATTATCCATGTAAATTTACTTTTCTTAGTATCTATTCAATGGTTTATAGTGTAAGTTTTCCTTAGTAGATGAAGATTCGAGAAGTGGTATTTCCCATCTCACAAGTGATTCACATGCATGCATGCTCATTCACTTTATACCCTTTACCATGGTATTTAGAACATATAAACATATATATACACTAATAAATAAGTTTGATTACATGCTACAATAAAAATGAGGGATTATACTACTTTCCCTTGGAAACTAGTAATCATGGCATGTTATATTATGTCCTGTACATTAAATTAAAATTCAATGATTCAGCAAGAAATAAAAATGAGCAAATTTTACACAAATATACACATAATAGCAGCATACAAGCACTTAAATAAAAATGGATACAAATTAACTCGCCCTCTAAAATCTCCATATATCATCACACCAATTCAGGGTACATAATTAATCATACCAGAAACATAGGGTCCCAAATGTCAACTTCACATTTAATATATCTAACTCACCCTAGTGACCAAAATTTTTTTTTACTCAGTAAATTCCTATACACTAACATATATAGAATTAAATCACATACACAAAATGATATCTTATGCACAGACTTAATGCTCAAAAATAAATTATTAAATGAAAAAATACTTCCAATAATAAAAATAAACCTAAAGTACCCAAACTCTAATTATATTAGTGCTCAAGTGATTCCACTTGGAAGAAAACCACTCCATCAAATTTTCAAATTTTGTTAGAGTTGTACTAGGAAGAAACACTATCCTTCCTACCGTGAACTATTCCCTAGCCACCCCAGATCTCTTATTGTTTTTCCAAGGAATCAACAATCCTCTTGTGATTCCAGATAATATATTTTTATACAATACTTCCCTAGGATATTTTTCTTTAGCAGTTTCATGCTTTCTATGTGTCTTCCAGCCCACTGGCCTAATATTTTTCTCTTTTTCCGAAAATGGTATTTCCTCCTTTTTCATTAAGGACCACCTTTCTCTCCCATGAAACTTTATTCCGCCCTTACTAATTATCTTTTCACAACTGAGTCATTTAATAGATTCTCTCTCCCAACACATTAAATATTCTGAATCAACTCCTAGGTATTTTTAGGAGTTATTTAAGGGAAGATTATTTCATCGTATCACCAACATTCGGTTCCATATATCTTAGTAGAAAATCCCTTAACTCTAGTGTTTTTTTACCAAGTAATTTCCTGATTTTCTTTCCATTAATTAAATTCATTTATTACATCATCGTACTCTATTGTTCACCTTAGATAAAATTCTTCAAGACTTTCTGTCCATTAAAACTAAAAACACTTAATTCTAAAAACCTAAATATATTTACATAGAACCATCCGGGTATTACATTTTGTAAGAAAAGTCCTTTCAGCCAATAGGACATTAAATCATTCATCGACTAGCTTTAGTCATAATGTTTTTTAGTATTTTTTAACTATTTAGTTACTATGATGGTTCTCTACCAATGCCCTAAACAATCATCTTAATGTTTCTCTTGACATTAATGACTATACATCAATCTCCAAGGTTAATCACATGTCCCAATCAATGAAAACATTGGGTCCGACATTGATATAGTTGACCATAACGCAGTGGGCTTGCCCTTTATGTTTCATTTCGAGACTAAAGTCATTGTTTTTAATTCTACTAAGGACTGAGGTGTGTAGAGGATGTTTTCAATAGGAGTTCTGAAGTCACTTAATTCCAGGGGAAAAATTATAGGCAGGTTGGGTATATTTGGATGAATATGTGGGAACAATGGAAATATACCTAGCTTGTAGTGTAGCACCAAGATTTATTGCACCGAGAGGCGCATCTATAGCCCAATATGACCCCGATGTCTGGTGGGTCATGTCCTCATACAAAATGTCGGCTTAAGTTTTAAATTAAAATAAAAATAAAAAATAAAAATCACATTGTGCTAGAACATATATCAATTTATAATACAATTATATATTATTTATATAATTTGAATGGATAGCAAATTATATACATGAATTTGAATGGATCATAAATTTACCTTTAACAAAAAAAATTACCACATTGAATTTCCAAATTAAGTAAAATTTTAAACATCTTTACTCTTTACTAAAGTTAATACCATTTCCTAAATGAAAGGCAAAGAGTTAATTCAACACAAACAATCAAAATCCAAAATCTTTTAATATTTCTTTTAATTAAATATTTGTAAAATGAATTTATACTTACTCTAGAGCTATGGTAAATAAATAAAAAAATATATAAACTAGATGTATGGTAAATAAATAATATTTTTTTTTTTATATTTATTCCATAAACCTTTTTATGTTTAAAAAAACTTTAAAAAGAGGTTTTATTTAGATGAAGCCTATGGGACGAATACCATGGGACAAATTAATATTGATACCATGGGCCAAATACCATGGGTAAATAAATAAATATAAAAGAGGTATAAACAAGTATGATAAACAAATAAATAAATATAAAATAGATATAAAGAGGTATGGTAAATAAATAAATATAAAAGAGGCATAAAGAGGTAAGGTAAATAAATAACAATATATCAAATAGGATTATAAATAAAAATTTAATTATATAACAAGCCTATGGGCCAAATACCATAGTAAAGAAAAGGGGTATGGTAAATAAATAAAAATATAAATAAACTAGAGGTATGTTAAGTAAATAAAACCTCTTTTCATATTTACTCCATAATCTTCTTTATATTTACAAATATTTATGTTCATTATTTTACATAACTAAGAAGAAAGAGAGAGAGAGAGTGTGTGTGTATGTTTAGGGGTGAGATAAAGAGACAAAGTAAGATGTATGGAAAGAAGGGGGAGAGAAGAAGTGAGAAGGAGAGAGGGAGGGATATAGTAATGTAGTTGGAGAGAAAGAGGGGTGGAAAGAGAGAGAGAAAGAAAGGGATGGGGTAAGAGAGAGGATTAGAGAGAGAGAGAGAGAGATATGGGGGAAGAGAGAGGATTGGAGGGAAAAGAGAGAGAGAGAGGTGGGAGAGAAAGGGAGAGAGAGGAGGAGAGTGATGGGGGAAGAGAGAGTTTGGAGAGAGAGAGAGAGAGAGATCAGGGAAGAGAAAGGGATTTAGGGGAGAGAGAGAGAGGAAGGATGAGAGAGAGGACTTGAGAGAGAGGAGAAGACAGGGATTGATAAGAGAGATGGAGTTGGAGGGGGAGAGATGTAGGAAATAAGAAATATAGAGAGTGAGAAGTGGAGAGAGAGAAGGAGTGACAAGGGAGAGACAGAGAGAGAGTGTGTATGTTTGGGGCTGAGATAAAGAGACAAATAAGGAGAGATGGAGATAAGGGGGGAGAAGGAGATATAAGGAGAGAGGGAGGGATATAGTAACATAGTTGGTGGGTGAAGAGAGAGAGAGAGAGAGGGAGAGAGAGATTGGAGAGAAAGGGAAAGAGAGGAAGGAAGAGAGAGGATGTGAGAGAGTGGAGAGAGGGAGGGAAAGAGAGATGGACTTGGAGGGGGAGGGGGAGAGAGGTAAGAAGAAAGAAATAGAGAGAGAAAGGTGGAGAGAGAGAGAGAGAGAGAGTTATAAGGAATATGGAGAGAGAGGGAGAGAGGGGGAAGATAAAGATATAGATGGAAGGTGAAGAGAGGTGAGAAGAGAGGGATGGGGAGAGGAGGGGATTGACAAAGATATTGATATGTATGGATTGCGAGAGTGTGTGTGTTTAGGGAGGTGAGATAGAGAGACAAAAAATAAGAGATGGAGGGGGATATAGATATGGATGGAGGGTGGAGAGAGGGAAGAATATTTATCACACTATATGGATTGATATAAGTGGAGATGGTGATTTATAATCCTATTTGATTATTTGCACTATATGCATCGATTTTAGTGTAGATATTTATTTGTAATGATATTTGATTACTTGCACTAGATGCATTGATTTCAGTGTAGGTGGTGATTTCTAATACAATTTTATTTATTGCACTGAATTTGTTGATTTCAATTTAGATGTTGATTTATAATTATATTTGATTAATTGCACTAGATGAATTGGTTTCAATGTAGATGATTTCTAATCCCATTTGATTGTTTGCACTAAATGCATTGATTTCAATGTAGATGGCGATTTATAATCCTATTTGATTTATTTGAGTAAATGCATTGATTTCAGTGTAGATGTTGGTTTCTAGAGAGAGATAGAGAGTGATAAGGACGATGGAGAGAGAGGGAGAGAGGAAAAAAGGAGGAAAGAAAGATATTAATGGGGGAGAGGGAGAGAAGGGGAAGAGAGAGATATAGATGGAAGGTGAAGAGAGGGAAGAAGAGAGAGATGGGGAGAGGGGGTGATTGAAAAATAGATTGATATATATGGAGTACGAGAGCGCGTGTGTTTAGGGGGGGTGAGATAGAGAGACAAAAAAGAATAGATGGAGGGGGATATAGATATCGATGGATGGTGGAGAGAGGGATGAATATTTCTCCCACTAGATGGATTGATATAAGTGGAGATGGTGATTTATAATCCTATTTTATTATTTGAACTAGATGCATCGATTTTATTGTAGATATTTATTTCTAATGATATTTGATCACTTGCACTAGATGCAATGATTTTAGCGTAGGTGGTGATTTCTAATACAATTTGATTTCTTGAACTAAATGTGTTGATTTCAATTTAGATGTCAATTTATAATTATATTTGATTACTTTCACTAGATGACTTAATTTAAATGTAGATGATTTCTAATCCTATTTGATTGTTTGCACTAAATGCATTGATTTCAGTGTAGATGGCGATTTCTAATCCTATTTGATTTCTTTGAGTAAATGCATTGATTTCAGTGTAGATGTTGGTTCCTAGAGAGAGAGAGAGTGAGTGATAAGGAAGATGGAGAGAGAGAGAGAGAGGAAAAAAGGAGGAAAGAGAGATATTATTGGGGGAGAGGGAGAGAAGGGGAAGAGAGGGAAGAAGAGAGAGATGGGGAGAGAGGGTGATCGAAAAAGAGAATGATATATATGGAGTGCGAGAGCATGTGTGTTTAGGGGGGTGAGATAGAGACAAAAAAAAAGAGATGGATGGGGATATAGATATGGATGGAGGGTGGAGAGAGGGAAGAATATTTTTTGCACCAGATGGATTGATTTAAGTGGAGATGGTGATTTATAATCCTATTTGATTATTTACACTAGATGCATCGATTTTAGTGTAGATATTTATTTCTAATGATATATGATTACTTGCACTAGATGCATTGATTTCAGTGTAGGTGATGATTCCTAATTCTATTTGATTGCTTGCACTGGATGTGTTGATTTCAATTTAGACATCGATTTATAATTATATTTGATTGCTTGCACTAGATGCATTGATTTCAATGTAGATTATTCCTAATACTATTTGATTGTTTGCGCTAAATGCATTGATTTCAATGTAGATGGCGATTTCTAATCCTATTTGATTGCTTTGAGTAAATGCATTGATTTCAGTGTAGATGTTGGTTTCTAATCTTATTTGATTGATTGCATTAAGTGCATTGATTTCAATGTAGAAGTTATTTTCTAATCTTATTTGATTGCTTGTATTAAATGCATTGATTTCAATGTATATGTTGATTTATGATTTCATGTAATTGGATATATGATGGTACATTAGTTTTAAAGTGATTGGATTACCAATATGCATTGATTTTAGTGTAAGCACAACAATTTATTAATAATGTACATTGATTTTTGTGTTATAGTAATTTAAGCTATTAATATTGGAGAGCAAGAGAGACAAGGTATCATGTTTACTACAACAGATCGAGCTAAAGATTTAAATGGTTTATGATTTAAATTTTCTTTTTCATATAATCGATATGAAAAGATAACAAAACTAACAAGGGAGGAAATAAGAATAGTAGAAGAAAATAGTTTGAGATTGATTGTAACATGAGTACATTCTTATTATTCACATTTTCTATCTTTCAACACTATTATTGTCACTTTTCATTTAAAAAAATTATTTTATCATTTCTCATCATTATAGTTATTAACAATAATTATCATCTCAATGAACTGAGGTAACTAAGAAAATTTAAAATTAAAATGACCAAGTTAATCTTAGAAATATTTAGCATATTTAAAATGATTATATTAATAGTTGATATATTTAAATATTACTGATAAAATTAATCATATCTTTGATAGATTTTCCTTGGCAGCACAGGACTGAAACCAGCCTAGATCCATCTTAAGTCTCAAAAATATGCAAAAATTTTAATAATATGAAAAATTTGATGTTGATGCCTCTGACTAGAACCATCCTAGATCCATCTAACTTTGGATCTATCATGCGCCGAGAGGGATCAAATCTCTTGAGGTGCAAACCTTTCCTCAAGTTTTGCACTCAAAAAATAGGTTTGCACCTCGATAGATTTTATCCCTCTCGGCGCATGATAGATCCATAGTTAGATGGATCTAGGCTGGTTATATAAAAACTCCATCTGTTGAGAAAGACGTAAACATGATTAGTGAAGAATTATATCAAATTAATCTATCCAAGATAATTGCATATCCGGTTCAACGAGGATAATGTTATCAAGTGTTTTAAAAAAAAACTAGACTGGTGGATTAATTAAATTGAAGTGGGATTTTAGTGTGGGTCCCCCTTTTGAGACAAGAAGACCAGTATGAAATTTGGCCCTTGAATAAGTGAGCACACCAAGAATGATTTAGACCTCAGATCATACAAATTCATAAAGGTCAACATGGACCCCAATATATCTAGCTTCATCACACATATCTTAGCCTTGAGGTAGCTTAAGTGAAACTTAAAGCTCCCTGCATCATAAATTTATCTTTCAAAGTATATGCCCATAAATATAATGAGGCTATAGGCGATAGAGCATGGTTTTGAAAATTTAACACCTTAATTCTTATAACAAAAAGGATTAGCAAGAAATAATAAAAGGTTAGTGCCTCAACTTAAGGCTTCGTTCTAAAGCCTTGATCATATAATGAAGAGTTATGAGTGGAGATTTGGTAAGTATTGGTATTTATGCATGTATCACCATCGGATGTGGAAGAAAACCTCCTATCAAGGGTTATGGGGAATGGGAGCATTAATACTAGTCATAGTAATAGAGTAAAAATATAAGGAATAGTAAGGGTTTTTTCACAAGAGATGAGGGAAAAGTTGGGATGTGGTTTAATCAAGAAAATTAAAAAATAACTATGGAATTTTCCCAAATGGAATTAAAACTAGCGAACCAGAGCAGAGTAGTATTTAGGATATTTTAGAGAAACTAGATAGGATACAATAATAATTCTTCATAGATTTAGGGTAAGCTTGGTCAAATCTATGTATTGTAGTTTTTTAATCCAACATGTGGATTTTCCATTTTAGCTATTTTTCTAGGTCATGTTAATTAAATAATTAATTTCCATACTTCATTTCATACTAAATTAATCAAATGGAAAAATTAGTAGTTATATTGCAAAGAATTTTAAATTTTTAGATATTGTAGTTGTATTTGAAAATATGAAGTAGGAGAATTAAGGCAGAGAGAGAAATGTGACAAGCTGGTCACATGTTGTGGCTTAGGAAGAGGACTAGAAGTCCTAATAAATTGAAGGCTTTATTTTAAAGTATTTTGTTTAAAGTTATTTCAGGTTAACATAGCCATTGTAATTTGTAGGCTAAAATAATAGTTAGATTAGGATTAGTTAGGAATTTAGTTGAATAAATTATTTTGAAACTGAATAACAATTTCTCAACCATATGGGTATTTTTGGGAAAGGGCATAAAACAAAACCAAATCCACCATTTTTGGGGGTCTACTTTCCATAGAGAGAAAGAGATAATGCGAGTGAAATAGGTGTGAGAGAGGGTTGAACAGAGTGTAGTAAAAAATTTAAAATAACTAGCCAGCCTAGGGCTCAGTTCTGTGTATTTTCCTTTATAAATAAAATCCAAGTGTTTTAGATTGTGATCAAGGTCTCTGTTTCAACCCATGGATTTTATTTCCCTATTGAAGTTAAGTATTGAATTTATGTGATTATATATGCATATTGTATTCCTATTAATGCATTGAAATATTGAGAAGGAGGATGCAATTCCTGTGAATTTTGCACATGAAAAGTTGGGGAAGAGGATGAGAGACGAAGAAATCTAATCGGATTGTAGGCATAGTGAGGCTGAGCGAGAAGACAAAGCTTCTGAGAACTTCTTGTAGACAAAGTTATGGCAGAGACCTAGAGGGATGAGAGACGAAGAGAAATATTAGGAGGGATAAACATGTTTAAAAAATGGACAAATCTCAGGAGAGATGGCATTTCAGATGACAGAAGGAGTGGCAAAGAGGAATCAGTATCGCATAGTGGTGATAGCTGAAAGAACAGAAAATTGATTAAAGAAAGAAACACTTAGAATAATTCCAAGTGAGGGACCAACGATGAGGATTGAGTCGCAGTATCAAAGGCTTAAGGATGGGTGGAATTATCTGTGTAGGCAGAAGGGGAAAGAAGAGCCATGAGAAGGTGAACGGATAGATGTGATTAGATTCTAGATTTGAAAGAAGAATAGATCAAAGGTGGACGACGAGACACTGTTTCTCACTTTGAAAATTATAGTAGACACCATATAAGTGTTCACATGAAATGTTAAATAATTTTCGGTGCAATGCGAGAAGGATGAAGGATGCGATAAGATGAGGAGTAGCCATGTGTCATCTTGGCGCACGAGCGCACATCGGATATGATAAGGTTTAACTCTTATCGATATAACTTTAAAGTTGCAGGAAAATGATCTACGATTAGACGAGGGTCATTGGATCCGGTTAAGATCGACGGTAGGTTTTGCATCGTCATTTAGCATCGGTAAAATCACGAGATTGTTGTGAAGGTTGTTGGGTAAACTTGCAAAATGTGACAAGTTGTGATTGGCTATCAGGGTGTGGGAACCAAGAGCTCCAGTTTCGCATAAATATAAAGTGATATGTGTTAGTGTTATATGTTTAAGGAGATCATTTTTGATTCGTGCGTGTATGTATGCTAAATCACCTCCGATGTATTTTGTATTTCGTAGTGTTACAAAAGAAAGGATTTAATGTGGGTGCTAACCCACAATCGATTATTATCAGTTAATTTGCAGCTACGGCTGCATCAATTGGTCTCAGAGCAACAATATATAAGAGACAGTGTGAAGGGCTTTGAGCTAAGAAAAGTTGAGAAATATTTCTTAGTGATTCTAATCGAGTGAACCTTAAGAGGTAAGATTATGGACTGAAGGCTTATGAAAAATCATAAGAGCTAAAACAACATGGATGAAGAATTAGCACATAAAATAAGTTAATAATGTTTTGTTTCGGTTTTATTTTGGATTATAGAACTGAAAATTAAATTCTCACACTCAGAAGAGAAAAAGATTTTAATAGAGTAACAATGGTTTTATAGGAGGAAGAACAAGTGTGGTCAAAACCTAGTATTTCAGCTGAAGTTGAAATATAAGAGGACAATAGTGTTCTCAAGTGGAAATGAGTTGTGAGGGTAAACCTAGAAGAAGCATATAGGAGTGCTCTAGGAGGGTTCTAGATTGAGGAGTTGTACTTTCCAAAAGACCAAGCACTGAAGAAGTTTGGTGAGGTAAGTTGTAGCAAGAGGAACTACTACTGCAGAGGCCAGTGCAACTCATAGAGGGTGAAAGAACTCAATAATATGATTATTGAAATTCATAGCAAAGGTTTAGGAGGAAACCAAAAAGAGAAGAAGGAATATGCCAAGGAAAATGGCATATGGAAGCAGATGACTTATGAGGATATATGAGAGAGAAATAGCTTAGATGAGAACCCATCTTGATCTATTAATGGAAGGTGTTGTAGAGGAGTAATGAAGACCAGAGGTGTGGATGGATTATGAGGAATAAATTGAAATGGAATGGGTTGCAGATGAAGAGGGAGAATAGCTTGAATGCTCAATAAGAAGAAGCATTACTCAGAGCAACATAATATGAAGGGAAAGTTCTTGCTTATGAACTGGGACATAGATTATTTTTTTGAAGAAAACGATAATAATACTAACAAGAGAACTATTGAAGAAATTGTAGGTATGGAGAATGAAGAAGATAAAAGAGGTTTGTTGCAGTTCACAAAGTGGATCAGGATGATTCCACAGAGGGAAGAAGAAGAGATGACCACTAATGGTTATCTAAAAGGTTCAAGGAGAAGTCACAATCAAGAGAGAGAAGTCATTAGACATGCCAGTAACACACTAAGCATGGAAAATCTTGGTTTGGTATCTATAGGCATGTTTATGGAGTCATCTTGTAGATATGGATTTTTTGTAGTCCATGATTAACAAAGAGGAGTTCGTGAAGGAAAGAAGACTATGGCTACTGATAGTCGTAATAAAGGTTGTAAGGGAGATTATGAAAAATGAAGTAAGAATAAAATTGATAGATAATTAGATGAAATAAAAGTGCAGCTAGAAGTGTTGAGAGAATTAATACAGGGGAATATGGAACACCAAAGGTATGATTGGGTTCTGTGGAAGAAAAGAGTCAAGTGGAGTCACTTACAGAGCAGGCTGAGATCTAATACAAGAATTCATCTAGAAGAAGAACTCAGAGGAGCTGAGTTAGAACATAGGATGTGTGCTGAGGAAGAGGTTTACTTATGTGAAACTGAGAAAGGTTTTATTCTTGGTGATAGTAGTAATGAGGTTAAAGGTATGAGACCAGCTGATGGTTTCATGGATCCTTGGAAGGATGAGGACCAGCTGAAAGAACTGATGTTTGAGAAAACAAGAGAGGATATGGATCCTTATGGTTTTTAAATAAATGACTATTGTATGTTTTCAGGTGAAATAGGGAAATAAATACAATTTGTTGATGTTGTCATAAAGGATGAAGGGAGAGGACATAATCTAAATTCTGTTCAAGAATAAAATGAGACAGTTGAGTCTCATGTACATTCACATGCATAGCTAAGTGAAAGCAATGATTTCGAGCCTAATGTAAAAGCTAAAATCAAGGAGGACTTGGCTTATGATGATGGCCAAGAACAGAAGGAGGAAAAAGATGATATCAAGAATTCATATGTTATGCTTGAGAAAGATGAAAAGAAGACCACTGTAGAATTTCTGAGTCCTGAAATAGACTTAGAACAACAAGAGAAAGGTTTGGTGATTGAGTCATCAAATAAGACCACTAGGTCTTATGATTTTACTGCTGACAATTTGAATGTGTTTGTAGGTTTTGTAGAAAACAATCCATCCCTTGGAATTGTCTAAAGTAAAGTTGAAGTTTATCTAGCAAAGTATAATGAGGAATAAAATTTTCAAGCAAGGTATGATGAAGACCGAATTGAGTTGTTGCAGCAGAAGGAATTCATAAGTTCCTTATTTAATGAAAGGAGTAACTTTAATTGAGATGAGGTAGTAATGCCTCATGAGATAAAATTTGTTCTTTATGAGTAAAAAGAGGAATTGGCTTGCTTAAATAGCCACAAGAATATTTTTGGATGGACATTTAGGACAATAATAGAAATAGAGAGTCGGAATTTTATTTTGGTTAAAGATGAAGAAGCAGTGTCACAAAGAGGTTTTCTTAGTAACAAGAAAGAAGAAAGCCATAAAGATGAAAGTGAGGCAGTTATGTCTCAAGCTAAAGGAGAGTCAGTCCTAGAAGTGGAAAATACTCAATTGACTATTAGGACTAGTCAAGAACCAGAAGGTCAACAATGGAGTGTTGTCAAGGAAGAGGCAAAGAGTTACGTTGAAACTATAATACAGTATACTTAAGAGGTACTTGAAGAAAATAAATTAATTATTGAATGGATGAGTTGCTTGCTAAAATCATTTGAGCAAGAGAAAGAAATTGTAGACAAAAATATGTAACCATTTCAAACTGTGGTTGAAACGGATATAGATACTAGTTTCCAAAACTCAATTATGTTAAGTAGTATATAGGAAAAAGTGAAGAAATATATTACTACATTCAGAGAATTAGAAGGTGATTTACTTTTGATAGTAAATTTGCAAACAAGTAAAAGAAGAGGGATGTTGTAGAGGGATATATCTTCAGAGGTAGTGAGGAATTTTGGGTGGCAGCAATGTTCGGAGTAATATTTGCAACAATATCTGGGACATAGTGTAATATAATGTGTTGGCAGAGGATTGGAAATAAGACCAAATTACAGCAAAATATTGAATGGAAATAAACCTTATATGAGTTATGGGATTTCATGCAAATACCTAAAAAAAGTTACCGAAAAATGAAGAAAGTAGTCCACTGTGGAATTGTTTGGAAACTAAAGAATAGTGAAGGTAGAAGAAGTGGAGCACTACATTGTAAAGTATGGAAGCCTGGAAGATTGCAGCTAAAGAATGGTGAATACAATGCAACTTATGGAGAGCAAAAAAATAAAGTTTTGGATTCTGGAAGATCCAAACATTGAAGACACATGACCAGAAGGTCATGGATTCTTTTAGCTCAGGAGTCTCATGCAGGAGCATTAAGGTAGAGTCAGAAATGTGACAAGCTAGTCACATGTTGAGGCTTGGGAAGAGGACTAGCACTCCTAATAAATTGAAGACTTTATTTTAAAGTATTTTTTTAAAATTTAGTTTGGGCTAACATAGCCATTGTAATATGTAGGTTAAAATAATAGTTAGATTATGATTAGTTAGCCATTTGGTTGAATAAATTGTTATGAAACTGAATAAAAGTTTCTCAACCATATGGGGAGTTTGGGGAAAAGGCATAAAACAAAACCAAATCCACCATTTCTGGGGTTCTGCCTTCCATAGAGAGAAATAGAGAGCGAGAAGGAAATAAGTGTGAGAGAGGCTTGAAGAGAAAGTAGGACCAAATGTAAATTTTCATTTATAAATAAATTTCAGGTGTTTTGGATTGTGATCAGGCTCTCTATTTCAACCTGTGGATTTTATTTCCCTGTCAAAGTTAATTATTTCATTTATGTGATTATATATGTGTATTCTATTTCTCTTAATCCATAGAAAGATTGAGTGCGAGGATTCAGTTCCTGTGAATTTAGCCCAGGCAAAGCTGGAGCAGAGGATGAGAGACAAATAAATCTAATCAGATTGCAGGCTTAGCGAGGCTAAGAGAGAAGAAAAAGCTTTTGAGAACTTCGTGTAGAAAAAGTTATGGAAGAGACCGAGAGGGACGAGAGATGAAGAGAAAGCTAGGGAGGGATATGCATGTTTACAGAATCGACAAAGCTCATGAGAGAAAGTGTTTCAAAAGACAGAAGGAGTGGTGTGCAGGAAGCAGTGTCACATAGCAGTAATAGATGAAAGAAGATAAAATTGATTAAATACGGAAATTCTTAGAAAAATATCAAGTGAGAGACCAACGGTGAGGATTGAATCAAAATATTAAGGGTTTAAGGATGGATGGTGGAGATCAGTGCAGGAAGAAGGGGCGAGAAGATCCGTGATAATGTGAACGGATGTATGTGATTAGATTGTAGATTTGAAAGAAGAATATATCAATGATGAACGACGAGACACTGTTTCTCACTTCACAAATTAAAGCAGACACCGTATAAGTGTTCGAATGAGATGTTAAATAAGTTGCGATGTGATGCGAGAAAGGTGAACGATGCGATGCAACAAGGAGTAGCCACGTGTTGCCTTGGCGCTCGAGCGTACATCACATATGATAATGTTTAACTCTTATTGGTATAACTTTAAAGATGCGGGAAGTTGATTTTCTATGAGACAAGGGTTGTTGGATCTGGCGAAGTTCAATGGTAGGGTTTGCATCACCATTTCACATCAACGGAATCAGGAGATTGTTGTGAAGGTCGTTGGGTAAACTTGCGAAATGTTATAAGTTTTGATTGGCTATCAGAGTGTGGGACCCAATATCTCAGTTCCTCATAAATATAAAGTGATATGGGTAAGTGTTATGTGTTTAAGGAGATCACTGTTGATTCACGCATGTATGTATGTTAAATCACCTCCGATGTATTTTGTATTCTGTTGTGTTACAAAAAAGGAATTTATGTGGGTCTTAATCCACCTTCCGAGATTATAAGTTAATTTGTATCTACGACTGCATCACAATATGTTTTAGTGAGTCAACCATATTATATCCAAATAGGTTTATATATAAGTACTTGTTGGGACTTTTTTCATATTTCCTCATAAAAAATAAAGTCCTCTACTTATTTTAGCTTCCTCAACTTATGGGAATATCTAAGTTTACTATATTGCCTTATTTTCTTTATTGACCTCAAGAATTATATCATAGAGTAGTCCATAACATAGTGCATATCATTTGTGGCCTAATATTTTATGATACTAAACTATTTTGCATACACCTCAACTATATGGTCCTTTTAATGAAAGTATATTGATTACCCATCATATCGAATCATAATTTTTATATGCATTGGAGGAAGTCATTAATAAAACATAAAGTTGCATTTCATGATATTTTTTTCCCCTTGAACCATCCTTCTCACTAAGATATGAGAAAACACACACTTGGTAAGTAAATGAGTTACGATATATCAATGATGTTTAAATAGTAAAAGCCAGTTGTGATTTTTCTAACATATGTTGAGGGACCATAATCCATTGAACACAATGTGAATTCATAGTATATATATTAGTTTATTGAAATGTTAAATCATACAACATCATAGCAATTTTAGCTTTATTTCCTTGAAAAATAAAAATATAATTATTTGTTTCCCTACAATTTTTGTATAATTTTTCCATATGAATTTAATCTTACTTAAACTCCCATCTAACTCATTTCCTAATTTATTTATGTGTAATATCAAAAATATTATTATTGATTTTTATTAGGCCTTTTATTTTTGAAAAAATCAATGAAATAGTTATGAACAACACTTAGAAATCTATAATGGGGATTTTTTTTTCAAATATTAGAATATCACTTTGAAATATAATAGTTGAAATATTGATATGCCAATAGTAAGGTTTTTCCTTGAAAAGTTATTAATTGTAATTTAAAAAAAATAGAATTATAATTATAAGTTAAATGTCAATTGATATTTTTGTGTTTTTCTTCATTTTAGTTTATGGTCTTTTGAGATTGGTGATCATTATGTCCATGGAATTTTTGTACCAAGCATATTTGGCTAAACTAGCAGGAGAATTTAACTCTTAACTTATCAATATAAAGACAATTGAACTCTTAAGTTCTTAATAGAAAAGGTGCTTTATCGTCAGTGATTGGACCAACTAAACTAAACTAAACTAATCCTTGTGGCTAATGTTAATTAAATTTTATTAAATAAATAAATAATATTTAAATATTATCTAATATCGTATCTTTATCTATAACTAACATAGATCCATCTTAAGTATGGATCTAACATGACCTTAGAGGGGTCAAATTTCTTCAAATGCAAACATTTTAGTGTGAAAAAACAATGTGTTATTTACCTTTGTTTAAATTGTTTTTTTAATGCTAAATAGAGTATATTAATAACCAAATAAAAATTTTAAAAATAAAACTTAATTTTTTCTGTATATACATATATGTGAAGTTGATATCAACATAAATTAGTTAACATAGATATTCAATTAATTTATTAAAATATATTGTTGAAATATTTTTGAAAAGTATAAGATTTAAACATCTAATTGACCTATATTTTTTTACTTCTAATTACTTTAAAACATATTATTGTTTTTAAATTATACCTCACATTATTTTTCTATTTATATCATAATTTTTAATTTTTAATTTTACACATCCCCTCATACTGAGTTGTAGAATGAGCCTCTCGCTTAATTACTTGAAATAATTTAGAAATAATCTACTTACTAGAGAAATATATTAGAGAACATTCTTATGTTCAAGGAGAAATGATGAGTTAAAATTATATGTTTTAATATGAAATTATATATTTTCTAACACATGGAATCTTAATATGGATGATATTTTTCATTGTAAGTTTATTTTGTTTATAAGGAAAACATTTAAAGTAAGTAGGCCTATATATATTAGTATTTTTATTTCGTAATTTTTTTTCAATAAATTACATATCTTTGTAATATATTTAGTCCTTCCAACTTTTGTAAGGGTTAGTCCATCCATCATCATAAGATCTTTTGCCCTTCATGATGGATGGAGTAACCATCCATAACATGAGATAGACTGAAAAAATTAAACACTTCTTTTCAAGAAATATCCAACATAGATCCATCTAAACCCTAGATCTATCACGCCTTGAGAAGGATCACACCTCTGGAGATGAAAACCTATTTTTTTAGTGAAAAATTTGAGGAAAGGTTTTCACCTCGAGATATTTGACTCCTTTTCATGCTTGCTAGATCTAGGGGTAATATGGATCGAGGGTGGATATATAATACTATATCATATCTGTATTTGTATCTATGTGTCTCTTTATTATTCTCTCTCTCTATCTCACCCAAAAACATAAACTCTCCATATCTATCTATCTCTCGCCCCCCACCACCCCCTCTCTCTCTCTCTTCCCCTTCACTCCCTATCTCTCTTTCATCTATCTCTTCCCTCCCGCTCAGCTCTCTCCCTCACTCTCTCTCCATATCTCCCTTGTCACTCCATCTCCACCTTTATCCATCTATTTATTTCTTCTTTCCTCCCTCTCTCTCTCTCACCCTCCAACTCCCTCTCATTCCTTCTATCTCTTGAGTCCTTTCTCTCTCTCTTTCTCTCATAGATCCTCCTATCTCTTCTGCACCACCCATCACTCTCTCCCTCTCTCTTCCCTCTAGATATGTCATTATCTCCCTCCCTCTCGCATTATCTCTCTCTCCCCTTATTTATCCATCTCTCGCTCTTCCCCTTCTCTCCCTGTATCTCTTCACTCCTCTTCTCTCTCTTCCCTCCTCTCGTCTCTCCCTAGCCCTCTCTCCATATTTACCTTGGAACTCCTCTCCATCTCTCGCTTAGAAATACTCTCTATTTCAATCTTTATCTCTCGATATATTTTTTATTTCCTCCCATTCTCCCCCTTCCATATCCATGTATCTTGCTCCCTCTCTCCTACTCTCTCCCCTCATATCTCTCTTCCTTCCTCTCTATTCCTTTCTCTCTCACCTCTCTATCTCCCCTCTCCTCCCTCCTCTCTCTCTCTCTCTCTCTCTCTCTCTCTCTCTCTCTCTCTCTAGCCTCCAACTCTCACTTTCTACAACCCTCTCCCCTACCCCCACCCTCTCTTATATTTTAACCCATTGTATTGTGTTTAAGAAAGTATATAAATTAAAAAAAATCAATTCATTGTAAAATATTAAACCTATATTTTTATCAATCATGTCAAAGAAAATACAATAATGAAAAACTTAAAAGAATCATGCACTATATTTCCTCTATTATCTTTAGTCACTTTTCTTGTTGTAATTTCTTGGATCCTTAGTTAATATGTATGTATTCTATTTCTTAATAATATTATTTATATTATATAAATTTATCATCTTTATATATAAAATATTTCTTATTTTTAATATTATTAAAACCTTGAAGGAGTCTAGAGGCTCATTCTGCAACCCTGTATGAGGGGATGTGTAAGTTTTTCCTTCCATCCCTGCCCCTTTAAAATAAAATAAAAAATTATGTCCTAAATAGAAAAATTATGTCTGCTATAATTTTTAAAAAAATATGTTGTCTTGAAGATCTATGTTAACCAAAAAAATTATGTTGTATCGAAGATCTATGTTAACTAGTTTATGTTGATATCAACCTCATATATATCTATATATAGAAAAAAAATAAGTTTTTATGGTTAAAAAACTTATTTGATCCTATATATACTTTATTTAGCATTAAAAATAGAATTTAAACAATAGAAAATAACACATTGCCTCTTGCACTCTACAATGTTTGTAGTTGAAGAAATTTGATCCCTCTCTGCTCATGTTAGATATGTACTTAAGATACATTTATGTGGGTTCTACAGCCCACTATGAGGGGATGTGTAAGTTTTCCCCTCCATCCGTGCCGCTTTAAAATAAAAATAAAATATAAAAATTATTTTCTAAATAAAAAAACAATGTTGGCTATAATTTAAAAAAATAATATGTTGTAAAGTAATTAGTGTTGGAATTAATGCTTACATCCTATTTGAGAAGTTGGTTTGTGATGGTTGAGAAATTCTCTCAACCTCTCTCTGTAATTTAAGAATAATTTTGATCTTATAAAATATATTTAATAGAGTAATCATAATGTAATCAGTGTGTGTGTTGATCACATATACCTTTGTATGTAACATATGAATGCATTCAGTATTTTTTATCTTGGTATCAGAGCTTCAAGTAAAAGCTGAGTGGGGAACATATTCAAGGTTTTTTCGTGCCTGTGGTGAGGAGTGTAAGTCTGATGACTTTTTGAAGGCACATTGTGATTGAGCGTGTGTGGATTTCTATTTTTTTAATGTCATGACCATAGTTGAGCCATCTACAATGGACAGATCACATTGTTTTCATTATTGAAGCATGGCGACTTTGTGTAAATGTTGGCTCCACATTTCTCAATATTTTTTGCGTCATGATCCACCAGGAGTTTAACCATCTACATTTCTCAAGATTTTTGTTACTGTTCATACCTCCGTCCATCCACATTTCTCAGGATTTGTGTTACGGTTCATAGCTTCTAGATTCTGTCTCCACCAATGTCATCCGTTGTATGGTGAAATGTAGTATGACAACAAGGTCAACAAGGTTGCCGTGAATGTGTTGGAGACTAGTTTATGCAGTCGAAGTTTCGATCTAGAATTCATACAAGTAGATCTGAGATTGACGGTGCCCTCATGATCGCCTCTTCATTTTTTAGTATTTTCATATCCCCTGGCACCAACGTTCTCTCATGATTCTCTTGCAAAAAACTAAATATTTATCATTTATTTGTTGACGTTGTGAGAAGAGGAGAAGTGAAATAGAAAATTAGAACAATTTCATGGAGAAATATGCACTTCAATGTGAAAGGAGTTTGTAGCTAATTATTGAAGAGTTGTGTGGTGCGGCTTGTTATCAAAGCAAAAATAAATGTGTGTATATATTTTGTTAGAGGAGGAGTTGGCTGCAAGGGAATGTGGCATGCAATTTTCACAAAGCAGTTCAAGTATTTTTTTAAATTGAGGAAGGTTACATCGGTGTTCAAGTTTAAGAGGTATTTTGTTTTCTTCTTTCATTATGGTGTTTATGGTGTTAGAAAAAATCAATAGTTTGAAATATCACTCATAGAAATTAAAAATACAAATGCAATTAATGAATAAGAATTTGTGGTGCATAGTGAATGGTTTAGAAGTAGCATGAAAAGATTACAAGGAATCAATTAAATGGAAAAATAGAGATGAAAAATCTAATTCCACTACTGGACTTGATCTTTCTGATTCGCAATTACATCTTGTAAATATCACTAAATCATCTAAGGAAATATGGGAACATTTGGCTCAACTATTTGGTGTAAAATCTACAAATGGAAAATTTTCCATCAAGCTGCAATTATTTAGACTGAAAATGAATGAGGAGACATCTATGTCTAGTCATGTAAATAATTTAATGTCTCTTTTAAGACAATTAGGTGAAGAAGGTACTAAAGTGGAGGATGAAGATGCTAAAGCAATATTACTAAATAGTCTTCCTTCAATTTATAGTAATGTTGTTTTCACTTTAAGTCAAATGTCTACACAAACATTGCATGAGACAATTGCAGCACTTCTGCAGAGGAAAAATGACTAAAATTGGAGGATGCAGAAGATAACTCTGGTGTAGAGAATTCATTTCTTACAAGATCAAGGATGAGAAATAAAAATGCCAACAAATGTGAAATTGAATACTTCTATTGTAGGAAAATTGGGCATACAGTGTGGAATTGCAGAATTCATGTGAGTGATGTGTTAAAAGGGAAAAAATCAACAAATATAGCCACAGATGAATACTCATTGAATTTTGATGATGAATTCAATGAAGAATATGAACCTCTTAAACTTTTTTAGAATAGCTATAGTTCAGGCTCAACATGGATGGTTGTCGAGATAGTATGGCAGTTGCGGATCTAGGGAAGGATCCCTTATTAATCGTAGATGTGGAGTGGTATTCTAATGACGTTATGAAACAAATTGGGATGTTTTCCAGTAATTGACTTTGGGAGGTACTTGATTCGGGAGTTCAGTAGCCGAACTCAATAATTCAACTTGTTGACTACACCTTTATGAGGGTTATGAGGCAACTTGATGGAGCCTATATTGATAAGCTGAAAACCGGTTAAAGAATGATTATGTATTTTTTTATTTATGAGTGATTTCAATAAATTCATGTAGTGTAAGCATTAAGAGGGGATGTTGGAGTTAACACTTACATCCTATTTGAGAAGTTGGTTTGTGATGGTTGAAAAATTATCTCAACCTCTCTCTCTAATTTAGGAATAAGTTGGATCTTAGAAACTCTATTTAATAGAGTAATAATAATGTAATTAGTGTGTGTGTTGATCACATACACCTTTCTATGGAACATAAGAATGCATTTAGTCCTTTTTATCTATTATAAGTACAAAAAAAGTGTAAATCAAATGTTTAAATCTTATCCTTTTCAAAAATATTTCAAGAAGAGATTCAAATAAACTATTTGTAGATGATATATATCTATATATAGAAAAAAATGTATGGTTAAAATTTTATTTTGTCCTATATATACTCTATTTAGCATTAAAAATACAATTTAAACAATGGAAAATAACACATTATATGACATTTTATCCCTCTCGCTCATGTTAGATTCGTACATAAGATGGATCTATAATGGTTTAATTTCCATGGGAATATTATTATAGTCTTGAGGATTAAGAGTTTAGATATATCTAAAAAGAAATTATAACATTTTTCCTTTTATATTTAATGAAAAAAATGTTGTAAATTAAATCACAAAAAAATATTTTGATTGTGAAATAAGTTAGGGTTTTGGCTATGTGGTATTGTTAAGCCATGGTATTGGTCCATTTTATTGTAACAAATACTATATACAAGTCAAGAATATCCATGGTAAAGTGGGGTGAATATCTATTGTAAAGAACATTGTCATATTGCTATAAAATATTTTGATTGTCAAATAAGTTGTGATTTTTGGCCATATGGTATTGATAATTTATGGTATTGGTCGATGGAATTGTAACAAATATTATTCACAAGTTCATACATTCAATGCCAAAGTGGGGTGAATATCCATGGTTAACAATCTTGTCATATTGTTATAAAATATTTTGATAGTGAAATATGTTATGGGCATGCAGTATTGATAAGCCATGATATTGTAACAAATCATGTTCAAATAAAAAAACAAAAATATAAAAAACGTTTTTATTTATTTTTAGACTGTAAACTTTTGTGATACATATCTAATTTAATCATAAATCTTCCAGAAAATCACATAATCAATGTGTTTCGAACTACTTTCTGCAGTTCATCATCACGAGAATGATGATTGTGCTGATCTAGATACATGAATATAAATATTTCACATATGGAAGGTGAGGTCAAAATTTCAAGATTAATGAAAAATAATATTAAGAAATTAAAATATTATTAGATATATATAGCTAGAAATAATAATTAAAATGAAGGAGAAAATTGCCAAAATTAGTAAAAACATAACAAACAATAAAAATCATAACTAATTGACCAAATAAAAGTAATCAAACGATGTAAAGAAATTTAAAGAAATTTTTATAAACTAGAACAATAATACAAAGTAAAAAACTAATTGTAGAAATAACATCAAAAGGGTTAAATAAATAGATAAATAAATAAATTAAAATTAAAATAATAATAATAATAATAATAATAATTAAAACAACTATCAACATATGCAAACCACACATTGCTAAATCAATAGGGAAAAAAAATTTAAAAAATCAACAAAAACTAAAAAACTAGCCTACAAAATAATAATCAATATTAATATAACTATATAAGAAAACCAAAAAGAGAATAAAAAAATAGGGACAAGGGAAAGGAATCCAACATCTGCTAATTTTTGAACCATCATCCCTATTCAAAGTATTGGATATTTTCACAATTTCAACCGCTTCCCGAAATTTACGATGGTGAAAATGCTCAACCCTAGAAATGACCTTGGACTCCTCCAAAAAAATTTGGTGCTTAGTCTTCCTAGCATGCTGAACAAGAATAGAAGACCGAGTCCTACAATGCCTAATATCAATAGTGTGTTCTTGGATCCTCTTATTTATAGAGGGACCAGTTTCTCCAATGTAGGGAATCCCATAATAACAGGGGATCACATAGACATCGTACATGCTTTTGGGGTCCAACGGATCCTTAACCAATTGTAGGGAATTATGAATGGTGTTTAAAGGTATAAAAGTGGAATAAATCATATACTACCTTAATATCTTTGCAATTTTGTTAGTAGTAACCTGTATAAAAGGCAATTGAACACTACCAACTAATTCACTAGGATCTTTTTTTGGCCTATGACCTATACTAGCATTTAAAAAAACCTTATGACCCTAAAACTTACAATAACCATTGAACTTAAAAGCTCCACGGAGATGTTATTTTTCATCCTCCAATTTCTCATCATGAGAAAGCCTAAGAGCTCTAGTGGCTAATGCGTTGAGCACATCAACCTTTTGATATGGAAAATCATGAGAACTAGCATGAAGATATTGCTTCGCATGGGTCTTCTTTCGAAACACTTGGTGGGAAATGTAGCCATCATCCTTCCTAGAAATTAAAACATTAAGAAAAGGAAGGAAACCATCAATTTTAGTTTCCATAGTGCACTTAATAGAGGGAGACTCATCATTTAGCTGTCAATGAAAACATTGTAACTCCTCACACCCATTAGAGCAGTTTCTGAAAGTGTCATCCAGAAATCGCTTCCACATCTTAGGCTTAAAAGGAGTAGAAGCTAAGGATTTAGATTCAAAATCTTCCATAAAGGCTTGGCCACAGCAGGATAAAGTAGAGAACCCATCGAAAAATCACACATCGACTCATAGAACTCGCCATCAAAACTAAAGAAATTTGAAGGAAGACATATCTCAACTAATTTAGCAGTGTATGGATCAATAATAAAATTTATCGCTTTAATTGCCTCATTGATAGGGATGTTTGTATAAAGAGATACAACATCGAAACTAACCATAATGTCATTGGGATCAGACTTTAAATTCTCCAATTCATTAACAAAAGAGGAGGATTATTTCACAAAAGAATCAGAATGATCGACAAGAGGTTTAATCTTACAAGGCACAAAATTTGCTAAGAGATACGTGGTCCCACCAATTGTGTTAAAAACCAGTCTCAGGGGGATGCCTTATTTATGAATATCAGGAAGACCATAAATTCTAGGAGTGGCAGGGTTGATTTCAACAATCTTATGGCTAATTGAACCCATGGTGCTACTAGATTTCATAATGACTGCCACAATCTTGGAAACCTTATTAAGAGGGCTTTTAGAAAGCTTCGTGTAGCTCCAACTATTACAAAGATGATCAAACGTCTTCATTTTATAATCATCGTTATACATGATTACAATAGTGCCACCTTTATCAGCTTCTAGAACAACAATATCAGGGTTCCGATTAAGGGATTTAAGCACTTCAAACTCATATTTGTTGATATTTCTTTTAGGCGTTCTAGCTTTCTTAAGAACCACCACACAATATTGCCGATTAAGAAAATTAATTTTTTTATTCGACTTTTTATTATTAATTAAACCAACATTTAAATGTTGGCACTCATACATATTGTATTACTTTAAACTTTTTATTTTTTATTTTTTATCCTTTTCTTTATTATTTGTAACTTTTTATTAATATAGCCAACATTTAAATGTTTAGACTCTTAGCCCATATCACTTTTAACTTTTAATTATTATTTCATTGAGCCAATATTTAAATTTGTTTACATAAGTTTATATTACACCTATGTATCTACCCTAGGATGTAGGGTGTCTCTTGGTGCCTACATATCTACCCTATACTAAATTGTAGAGTGTCTATTAGTGCAAAAGCATCACTTAAATTATACATATTTCTAAATAAATAATGAAAATATTTGTAAATTTCACAATTAAAATGGTAGTAAAAATGAAATGTTATTTTAATTTTTAAGGAATCTATTTAATAATTTATTTTAAAAATTAACATGTTTAAAGATGATAACCTAAAATCAAGTAACTTATAACATGTAATATTTTTTTTGATGTTAGCTTACTTGGTGTAGAATAGATAGTAATAAAGTTGTCTTTTAAAGAATTCAAACTTATAAAAGTTATTGGTTCAAATTTTAATGGGAAAAAGATCGAACCATATTAAGAGTTAGTGTGACCCAAAATCTTTACAATTACTCAACCAATAAATTAAACATGTTTTATAAAGATTAAATAAATACATACAATATTAAAACCTACATATAAAGAGTTAAACAAAAAATTAAAATCACTATCAAAACAATACTACCTAATCTATTTGGTAAATAATACATAAGTTTTAAAAAAAATTTAAATAATATTTTGAAATTAAGTTTCTCACTTGATGACAACATATGCTTATTGGGTGAACGTTTTGACAAAGAAACCCAAACCCCCTCTAAGTCGACCCGTTAGGATACTTGATTTCTTCAAGCCCCTCGCAATGCTTTTAAAACCAAACAACTAACCCAAAAAATAAAATAGAAAGAGAAGAGGGGGTTCGTATTATAATAATTATTTCGTTTAAAAAACTAAGATGTGGGGCGTTTGGATTTTTTTAATGGAATTTTTTGTTATGGAATTAGTTAAAAAGTGAATATCTTAATTTTTATATTTAATTTAATGGTTTTAAAATTATCCTTCCATGATTCTCGGACAAAGTAGGATAATTATATTTTTATATTTGATTTCGGCGATTTTTTATTTTTTTGAAATTTTAAGTTAACTTAAAATAATTGTGGATAAGTTTTAAGGCCAAAAGGATCGTTATTCTAACCCACACCCAAAAAAATAGCCTTTTTTCCGTTAAATTACTTGAAAGAGAGCTAATTCCCTTTATAAAAAATTGAATATATAAATTCATTTTACGTTAAACCCAACCCTAAAAAGAAAGGAGTTGTCTTCCCACGCAATAGAATAGTTTGGAAGGTAGGTTTTTTGTCGGAATCTGGTTCAGTAAAATTAAAAAAATGAGCTAGTTGCAGTGTTTGGAATCCATTTCTAAGAGTGAAAACGGATTCAGCACTATCAAAAACCTTTAAGACATTCAAAATGCTAAAGCTTAACAACTGTAAACAAAATTCTGATAAAATCTTTGCCGGATTTTTTCAAAATCTCTACCAGATTCCGGGCCATTCTGTTATTGCTAAAAGAAAT